>VUQH01028242.1:6448-23269 GCA_015106775.1 Etroplus canarensis | reverse complement strand
ATGACTGGGAAAGTACAGCTGAGGTGGTGAGGGAAACAGCCAAGAAAGTATTTGGGGTCTCCTCTGGACAGAGGAAGGAAGACAATGAGACTTGGTGGTGGAATGAGGAAGTACAGGAAAGTATTGAAAGGAAGAGGCTGGCAAAGAAAAAGTGGTATAGTCAGGGAGATAAAGAAAGTAGACAGGAATACTGGGAGTCTAGGTGCATAGCAAAGAGAGAAGTAGCAAAGGAAAAGGCTTAAGGTACGTGCACGGCGAATTCGCCTCTGCCACCTCTGTTTAGCCGCGCGGCGAATTCGCCCCTATTCGCGTGTCCAAAAGTGTGTTTATAAACCACACGTGAATTCGCCTGACACGAATTCGCGTGTCAGAGGAGCTACCGCCAACCTATCTGCCTCACTGCTACATTATGGAAGACATGGATGATGTTGAGAGAGTAGCTTGGATTTATTTGTTTTGGAGAGCTCTACAAAGGCGTCGGCAAGCATGTCGCCGTGTCTGGGTTCACAGTATCATTCAGAGACGCTCCCAGTACGGTGAGCTTCACCATCTACTCCAGGAGCTGCGTCTGGATGACGGCTGCTTTCAGCGGTACTTCTGTCTCTCTGTGGCCCGGTTTGACGACTTGTCTCCGCATTGGTCCGCGGATTACGCGACAGGACACCAACTACAGGTGCTCTATTCCAGGACTCCACCCGCTGATCACATCATAAACACGTCACTACCAAAGCCGAGTTCCTGATTGGTTGACGCGACGCGAATATTCGCCAAAGTTCAGATTTTGAACTTTGGCAAATATTTTTGAACTTTGGCGCCAAAGTCCGCTCGCGAAACGCGCCGTGCCGGCTGCTCAAATCGCACCGCGGGACCTCTCGCCACGTGTTTACATTGACTTAACATTGAAACCGGCCACCCCGCCACGCGAATCGCGTTTGGTGTGTATGTACCTTAAGACAGAAAAACTTGATATAAATATCTCCTTAATATTGTTTACTTACAGTAGCATTATGTATCAGAAGTAGGGCCTGTTTTGAACTTTACAATGTCAAGAAACGCAACAACTATCAGATTTCCCTTTTGCAGTAACCTTTTGCTTTTACCATAAAAGTGGATTGTGTCATTGCACAGAGCAGATCCCTTTCTTGCAACCCCTGGAGCCACATGACAGCACTGTCCTTAGCTGCCTGCATCCACCCAGTGCTTGATGTAGACCTGGGAATAACATCAACAGCTGATGGGTAGGAGAACAGTATAAAGCATACATTTCCACAGACAAAACTGTGGTGGGTTTCTCAAGAGAGCTTGAGTTATCTTATCCAGTAAAGCTGCTAATCCTCCACATCAACAGGAGACAGTTCAGGTGGTTCTGGCATCTGAATAGGATCCTTCCTGGTGTTTTGGGCATGTCCAACTGGGAGAAGGCCCCAGGGAAGAGGGAGGTCAGGGCATCTCTGTTGGCTCCAGATAAGCGGTATAAAATGGATGGAAGGAGACTTTGTTTTGCCAGATATTGTTTGTAGTTCTAAACTTTACAAAGTCTGGTGGAAGGAATGATGCTGTGGGATGAGGGCATGCGTGTTTGCACTTGTGTCAGCCGCAGTAACGGCAAAACATTGATAATAGATGAAATCCCGGGTTTATGCAATTATCAAAAAGCAATGTTTACTTCTGGAGACAGTTCTGGTTCTTGATTCATTCTGGCAATTCTGTCTCCTTCAAATGTAGCTCAAAAGAAAGGGTAAGAAATCACAAACCGCCAGCACATCAGCAGTAAGAGACTGGAGACGACAAATCATCTGTTACACAGACAATTTATATTTATTTTCGTGTTTTGGTTTGTTTCCGCTGTTTTGAAATGTAAACTATACATATTTCATATTTAGGTGATGGATTGTCTAATCAGGGTTGGGTGTAAGTGTCACACTCTTGCAAACTGTGAGGATAGTAATGACTTCGGAGGACCCCGGATGATAAATCCATAAAAACACAAGAGATTGCTGTAGATTGCTCACAGGCAGAAAAGCAGGCCGACTACACAGACAACGCAGCAAAAGAAAGACTGAGGCTATTAATGCAAATACACTGTATACTGGTGGAAAACAGGAGGTAGAGGAACACAGGTGAGCACACTAAGCAGGTGAAAAGAATTAAGGAATCAGGGAAAAACAGAAAAAAACGGCATGACAAGCCTTCAAGCAAACCTTCAAAATAAAACAGAAAACAATCGAGGCCTGAATATGTAGACTTGACAAGATGTTCAGAGGGGTATACTGTACAGTAAATTCAACATAGCCAGGCTTTCTTTGGGTTAGCTGGTTTGCCTGAAACTAAAACCTCAGTCAAGATAGCGGTATCGTGAAGGTGGCTATCAGCTTTCGCTGTCGACCCAGGCTTTCTGCTTCAGGGTCTGAGCACGCTCACATGATAGGGGATGTTGTACGTGTCATTTGACTCTTCTTCTGCACCAAATGGATCAACTGAACCCTGCCTACTCCAATCAGAGATATTATGGAAAGAAAAGATGCTAGCGATCATAACATACGTCAAAATGTAATCGGCAACGCAGCCGTTGCAAATAAGAGGGAAGAAATCTTGCAAGAAATCAGCAGTCTTGGGCAGCATAAGCATTTATTTTACTTCTTAATTCATGATCATCAATACTGCAAGGAAAGACAAAATAAGCATATTAATTTGAGTTAATATATTCATTTTACAGGTCAGTGTGTGATTGATGTTGCTGTTGATTTCTAACTTGACAGCTGCACTTTAGAGCACGGAAACTTCAACAAGAAACATTTAAACATTACAGGTTACTCTGAGTTCAGTGCTGAACCCCAACCATACCCTAATAAATTTGTTTTATTGGTTAAGTATTATTGGTGATAAATAGTCTACAAACGTAACTAATGAATCTTCTAAACAGGCCTGTGGTAGCTGCAATTTCCTCATTGTTAAAGATGCTTATCGGTCCACTAGGACAAAACATATGAAGAGGAAGAAGATATACTTTATTAATCCCCTAATAGGGAAATTACAGGATCTCAACACACTATACTTGTAGGTACATACACACACTTTACACACAGCTGAGTGCCATACATGCACAAGCAGAGGTGAGCAAGGACAAGGCAGCCCATTACAGGCGCCAAGGAGCACAGTGGGAGTCATTTGGTGATATTAGTCAGATATGACTGAATACGTGCAGATCAAACTTATTTCTACAGCAGAGAATCTTTGAAGCTCTCAAAGTATACCGTAAATAATAGAACCAGTGAAAATGTGGTGCTTCCTGCCAGTTTTAAATCAAAGCTCTGAACATAGCCAATTTTATGGAAACAAAAAGAGTAATCCAAATTATTAGAGACTAGAACAAAAAATTTAAACAGAAACTCAAATCACTTAAAGAGTTCCAAACTCAAAACAAGAGGAATTTGGAAAATGAACAAACAACCGTTACTCAAGTAGGGAAACAAGAAGCATGAACATAAATAATAAACATGAGTGAACTACTTCTAGAGGATCACAGAAATGGAGGGAAACTAAACACAAATATGTACCTTTGCCTGCTTCCTTGTATTCTCCCCAAAGGGAGGCCAGAGCAAATTAATCCACATTAGTAATCTGGCAGAGGTTTTACACCGGATGCCCTTCCTGACACAAACCCCCCATGTTGAGAGGGGCTTGTGTCCCCAACTGGAGTCAAACCAAGGACCTTTCACTTGTAAGGTGAATGTCTCTGGTTCAATTCCAGGTGGGGACATAAGTAAACTCCACAAACAGTACCTGGAACTCATAAACAAGAAGACCTAAAAAAGCTCCAAAGGTAAGTGTGCATGAAGAGTAAAATGATTAACAACTGAGAACACAGAGTCACAATGAAACCGAATAAAAATGCCTAAAAATGACCACAAATTCAAACTCCAGAGATGTGATACAGAAGAACACAGAGGTTAGCATAATAAACTCAGAGCAGAAAAATGAAACAAAAGAAAAAAACACAAAGATAACTCCTCCCCAGACCACAAAAGGCAAAGATTAAAAAATATAAGATGTGGATAAACTTACTATAACGTAAAAAAAAAACCAAAACAATAATATACTGACACAAATAAACAATAAACCTTGGAACAGAAACTGAGATTTTCTTAAATAAACTGAGGGTTCCAAAATGAAACGATAAAATCCAGCAACCATGACAGCAAGTAATCTGACAAATTATTTTCAAAAGCACATTGCAGTATCCCTGGCAGGGTAGTGGTTTGTGCATTCGTCTTACAGTTAAAAGGTCCCTGGTTCAATCCCAGGTGGGGACACAAGCCCCCCATCACCATGGAGGGCTGCATCTGGTAAAACCTATGCCAAATTACCAATGCAGATCATTCTGCTGTAGCGACCCCTTGGTGGAGAATACAAGGGAGCAGTAGAAAGGTACATTTCCAAAAGTATTGGGTCATCTACAAGAGCCTTAATGATGTTTTACTTTAAATCCACATGCATTAATATGATTTCAGTCCATGTTTTGCAGCTATATCATCTTCCACTCTTCTGGGCAGGATTACTATAATATTTTGAGGTATGTCTGTGGGAATTTTTGCTCATTCATCCAGAAGACCATTTGTGAGGTCACTGATGTTGCATGAGAAGGTGTGGCTTGCAATCTCTATTCTAGTTCATACAAAAGGTGTTTGATGGGGTAGAGGTCAGGGCTCTGTGCGGGCCAGTCAAGCTCTTCCACACCAAACTCATCCAACTATGCCTTTATGGACCTTGCTATCTGCACTGAGCCACAGTCATGCTGGAACAGGAAAGGGTCTTCCCCAAACTGTTTCCACAAAGTTGGAAGTACAGAATTGCCCGAAATGTTTTGGTAAGCTAAAGTGTAAAACTGCCTTTCAATGGAACTAAGGGACCCAGGCCAAGCCCAGGAAAAACCCTATAGTATTATCTCTTTTCCGCCAAAATTTAGAATTGCCACAATGCAGTCCGGCAGATAATGTTCTCCTGGCATTCACCAGTTACAACTGGCGCAAAGGCTCTAATAAGGAGTGGAGTCATGGACACACTTCAGGGAAGGTCATAAATATTTATTAAACTAAACAACGAACATAATGTGTATGTAAGGCAGTATCAGTAGTGTAAAGTGACGTATGGGTGCATGGTGTGTGAAACAAACTAAAACATAATGAGGGGCTTGGTGTGGAAACAGCCCAGGTGTCGTCACACAACTGAAATGAAGCAGTGGAAGCAGCAGCGTGCGGAACATTGAGAAGGTAGGGTTTAAATGGACCTTCCTCACACCAGGCCAGGTGTTCAGCATTTTCACCAATCCCCTGCACCACCGCACAGGAACACCTGAAAAATGAATCGCAATACAAACAAAAGCCTGGGGCCATAACACGCCAAGCCCACAGTCATCCATCAGATTGCCAGGTAGTGCCCTAGAGTCCACGAACAGAGTGATTTATACCACTCGATCCGACATTTGGCATTGTTCTTGGTGATGCAAGGCTTGCATGCTGGTGCTCAGCCACAGAAACCCGCGCCATGAAGGTCTTGGTGCACAGTCCTGCAATCTGATGTTAATTCCAGAGGAGGTTTGGAACTATGCAGTTATTGAGTCAACAGATCACTGGCCACTGTTACACACTATGTGCCTCAGTTGAGGCAGTTGGCTGCCCCTCCCTGAGCCTGGTTCTGCTTGAGGTTTCTTCCTGTCAAAAGGGAGTTCTTCCTTTACATGGTCACCAAGTGCTTGCTCATAGGGGATCATCTAATTGTTGGGGTTTTCTCTCTAATACTGTAGGATCTTCACCTTACAGTGTAAAGCGCCTTGAGGCTACTTTTTGTTGTGAACTGGCGCTATATAAATAAAACTGAATTGAAAAATTGAATTGAGGGGAGAAATTTCGCAAACTGATCTTTTGCAAAGTTCTCTGAATTCAATGAGCTATTTGGAACGACTCATTCTCTGTATGGCTAGGAGCTTGATTTTGTACATCTGTGGCAATGGAACTGAATGAAACACCTGAATTCAATGACTAAGAGGTGTGGCTCAGTACTTTTGTCAGTATAGTCTAACTTTACCAGGCAGTGATTTTTAGTGAAGTTCGTGCCAGCTGAGTGAGATTAAAGTAGCACTTTGTCCACCAAGAAAAAAAAAAAAAAATCGACTATTAATTCCTATCAGCCTGAAAGGAGGCTGCCAGCAGCTGTTAGTGTTGTCCTATGTGATGCATGGCAGCTGGGGTCTATTTGAATTTTTATTAGTCCAAAACTAACAAGATAACAAGAAAAGTATCGTCTATGGAGATGTCTCAAATGTCTGTGCTAAAGCCCAGCCTGCTTCTCTGTTCTCTGTTTCATTGCAAAACAATGCCAGAACTCATATAGAGAAGGGATCTTTTGTTTTGCTGGCAAAGTCATGAATTCATAAAATCAGGAACAAATGCAAACCGGTCGGCGTTCTTCCTGTTTGTAAACTCACATATGCATTTTACTGGAGGCCTGGGCCGATGCACGCTCACGGTATGTTTCAGATGAAAATGGTGCTATAATGTCAGACACTCAGCGACACCACATAACGCCCACCTTTAGTTGGTTATCAACCCCGTCAGCCTGTTAAGAAGTCATACAGGCAGACTGCAGATAGACAAGCAGCCACCTACTCAGCCCACTCAGCCAGTCAGGAGTGCATCGAGACTGAAGCCACTGCCCTGGGCTGAGATGAGACAGAGGCTAGAATGCGTGTAGAAGGCAAGAATCGGCCGGGCCGCTCTCCCTTTGCACAAGAATGCTTTATACCGAGGCAGACATGAGAGAAAAGGCACAGAAGTTACTAGACCAGTGGAAGGAGGCGGTGAGAACAGACTGATAACCAGCTGCCCAGAGAACATGAGGGAAGCTACAGGCATCAAACACAGCTAGGGAGGCTTTCTTCACAAAATTCAGCATGATTGAAATTCAGAAACTTAGCTACATATCCCTTTTCACTTCCAGCCCAAATGAACATTACTTAAAGAGTGCAGTTTGGGTAATTTGCAAGTTTAAATTTAAAATTTTTAAGTCAAGCAAATTGAAGGTGAACACCGACTAGTCTCTTTGAGTCAGAGTCTCGCTTTCTCTCGCTGACTTCTCTCTCTTTCATGTGTGTCAGTGTGCAGGCATATCTTAACTTTGAGGATGCCATCACAGGAATCCTTCTGGCCAGAGGCGGGAACTGATGGAGAAGCTGAAACGAAGACAGAACAGACTCGCCTCGACAGCGCGATGAATGAGCAAGAGTCACGGAGGGAGATGAAGTGAGCAGAGAAGTGATTCTGCCATGAGAAAGATGAAAATGGGGGGGAATGGGAGCTGAGATATAGAGGCCCAAACTGAAAAGAGCTCTCTTTCAATCTCTGTCAACATGATAGGGAGCACTGTCTCACTAAAGCAAGTAAAGAAAGAAAAAGTCATACATGAAATCACTGATTCGGTTAATTTGCTTCATTAACAGTCACGTTTTAAACTTTCTGAACTAAAACCTCGATCTAATCACCATAAACAAGTCATTAACATGTCACGGTAAGCAGTATGCTCATGCTAATGCGACTCAAAATAAAAATGCGTTCCCTCAAATGATTGCTTCTTTAGGATCTGATCTATTTTTGCTGAAAACGCAATATGTCTTATTGTGCCTTGAAGCCAGCGAGCCTCGTGCTGTGCAGGAGCAGATACAATGAAAGTCACAGCTGGAAATGACTAGCATAGCACTTGATGACGCTCGGCACCTCTAGGGTCTCTTTTGTTTCCAGTATACCCATGTCTTTGAATTAATGGGGCATTGCTGTCAAAATGCTAAATGTAGCACCAGCAGCAATTGATTGTGAGAGCTTTATTGCATAGTCGCTAACTCATAAAAATACAGTTCAGAGAAGTATTGTCATTCCTGCATACCTGTAGATGGGCAGATCAATACTACAGTCATATGTGTGTGTTAAGCTGCTGCACAGAGGTAATTAGCATAAGGCTTGTGTCTCATTAACATTTCCTTATGCTTGTTCCAGATCTACTCTTTACGCTAAACTGAGCTAAACTAACTGCTCCCAGCTCTAGATCTGTACTTAATCAGACTTGTGAGTAGCAGGCTAATGATCTAATCAGCTAACCCTAAGCCAGAAAATGAGTAAATAATAAAATTAACTGAATAAATGAATATCCATAGTTGCCTAATATTTAACATAACTGTGTGACAACAATTTATATTGTAGCAATATACCTGACATTATAACCTATGCTGTAGCTTTATGTGCATCTTTCAGTGGTGTTCCAGCCTAGCAAGAAAAGCAAACAATGCTTGACCAGTGACATCTAAAGACGGAGAATAATTAAAACCTTCCAAATAACATTCTGTCGGATAAAGCAATTCCCATTGCTTCGTTGCATGAAAAAGCACCTTTGGCAGCACTCTTGTAATTCTCCAAGTGGTCCACATAGGTAATCTGGCAGAGATTTTTACATGGAATGCCTATCCTGACTCAACTTTCCTATTGTGGGAGGGGCTTCCCGTTTGCGTCAATCCAGCCAAGAAATTACTGCCATCTTGTGGTCGTAGTTGGCTATTGTGTCCATGAGTGGACTTGACTCTGCTTGGCTCGGAGCCATTGAAATCTATAGTTTCTGCTGTTTTAACGGACATGTCCGTGTCCCTTTAACAAAAGCTGGGAGACAAGCTGAGACCAGTTGAATTGACAGCAGACCAGTATGCTAGACATGCTGCCCCCTGTCTCGGGTTTCACTGTTCTGAGATCATTTACGATCCGCACATTATTGTACACGTGCAGATATGTGTAAAATTTGCAAGTAAATGAACAAATTACATGGTGATTTATCATATTAACAGATACATTTTCTCTTATTAATCACCTTGAGCAACATGTATGATGTCCAGGAGTTAAAGTGCAGTGTGAAAAAAGCTTTAATAACTCCTTTAGTATATTAGCAAGGAAAGACATGGAGATAAATTGGGGCTATCAACTCCTACCACATCCTATTTAATAAAACGGGCAAGCTGAACATGTGTCAGCTCGATCAGCGTTCTCAGATTGGCATTGACGAGAAATAACCAGTCAGTTGGTAAATACAGTCCACACCTTAATTTTTCATTAATATTGTTGATACCCCTGTTGATATTGACTATGTCACAGTACTCAAGCCTTGTACTTGTTTTTTGTGGTTATTTTATTAATATATACTTTATTTAAAGAAAAAAGTGCAAATTTGTTAAACACATAATGTAACTCAACCACAGACATCAGCAGCAACATCTAGCCTTATAACACTGAAGGAGCATTTTTCGACAAATAATTACTTCAGGATTTAATACTTTTATATGACAATAATACACAATTTATGTTCAGTGTATTTTTGTTGTTAGATAGAGGTGAATATTTTGATAACCATAGAGGTAATAGTAGTTTACATTTTGTCAGCCAGGAAGGAGTGCATAGGAAGGATCCATATTCTATTCTAAAAAAAAAAAGTTAGTGAATTTCTCCACTGTGAGATCAATAAAGTTCTATTCTACTCTATTCTATTCTGAAGATGTCCTGGGAGACTGCAGCGAGATGCTCGAGTCTGTCAACATGAATACGGCAAAGGCAGCGCAAAATCATGCAACCGTATGTTTCCGCCTGGTCCAATTCATTTTATTGATGTGTTAAACAGTGGAGAAAGATGTTTTGTTTTATTGTAGGGGGTGGGGTGGGGGGGGCATTGTCTCCGTTTGCCTTTCTGTAAAAGTCACTGCAGCTCACTGGTAACTTCCCAGAAAAGTGACTCTTTTCTTTCCAGTATACCCATGTTTCAGGATTAATGGGGCATTTCTGTCAAAATGCTAAATGTAGCACCTGCAGCTAGTTTGATAATGAAAGCTTTATTGCACAGCCGCTAACTCATAAAAGAATGATTTTGTGAAATGTTCACTTTCCTGTTTAGATGAGCAGATCAGCATCATTGTCATTTCTGTATGTGGAGCTGCTGCTAGGCAGCGATTTGCATAAAGTTTGTATCTTTTGCAAACATTTTGACAGCCTGCTGTTTAGCATAAAGTCTAGGCTAAGCTAACTGCCCCTGGCTTTAACTCTTCTTATATTTACATGGAGATGCAACATTGGTCACTGCTGTTGACTGGAATGATGCATCAGTGTGGCCTCCTTATTGCTCTGAGAAAGCAGGGCCTCCTGTCTATGGAAGCAGAGCTCGATACATAATTAGAAATTGTCAAAACTCATAATTTTAAACGGATAGCCAACCAGTTCTCTAGTGGTTTGACTTGTTTCAAATGCTACAACTGTATACATACGACTAAGTAACATTAAAAATATGGGTTTTCATACCAGAATGTTTAAAGCTACTGATCATAAAGAAGCTAATACACAAGTTCAATGAGTTAGCTCTGTATTAGATCATCTGCCTGCATTTTTTACATCACTTCCACTTTCCTGCTCTGTCATAATCACTCTGACCCACTGATTTTTTTTACCCATCTTCAGCGAGGCAATCATCCTCTGTTTTGGTGCTTCAAATCTCAGGGCTCTTCTCTCATTCCGCATTGGAGACTCATTTGTGCAACCCACCTTTCACCGCATCTCCACCTCATCCTGGTCGTGGAGATCCTTATCCACGTCTCCACCTCCACCACCAGCATCTAGACTCCAGGGAGGTCCTGCCCTGCTTCCTACCACTGGTGGACTCCTCTCTGCTATGTTCCCTAATGGGAGTCTAATCGCCAAACAGTTTATCAATCAATAAATCATGTTCACATTTTTCGTTGATCTCCCCTCATGCTGATTGTTCTTATGTTTAAAATGAAAACTGCAGTTTTACATCTGTTCCATCATTTTAATGCATTCACTGTTAAGTCGTTGTGCGACTTGAAATGACAGCTAAACACAAATTATTTTGCTCAAAGTCAGACAGATACTTAGGATTACATATATGGTAATCAAAGTGTTGAAAAATACCCCTTTCAACATTTTACTGGTAAAATAATTTTTGAAAAATGTGTAAGAAGAAATCTGAGGCTACAGTTTGCTTGGGCTTACCAAAATTGGACAACAAAAGATTAGAAAAACACTGCCTGGTCTGATGAGTCACCGTTTCTGGCACTCAAATGGTAGTGTCAGAATTTGGTGTAAACACGATGAAAGCATGGATCCATCTTGCCTTGTATGAACAGGCTGGGCTGGTAATGGTGGTGTAATGCTGTGGGGGACATTTTCTTCCTTAATACCAAATGAGCGTCATTTAAGCACCACAGCCTGCCTGTGTATTGCTGCTGACCGTGTCCGTCCCTTTATCGCCACAGTGTACCCATCTTATGATGGCTGCTTCCAGCACGATAACACAGTGTGCCACAAAGCTGAAATTATCTCAGACTGGTTTCTTGAGTTTGCTGTTGTGAAATGGCCTCCACAGTCAGCAGATGATACACGTCTCCCATTCCACCACATTAAAAAGGTGACAAATCTGCAGCAACTGTGTAATGCTATATTGTCAATATGGACCAAAATATCTGAGGAATGTTTCCATCATCTTAAG
The DNA here is from genome assembly GCA_015106775.1 of Etroplus canarensis. Taxonomy (NCBI): domain Eukaryota; kingdom Metazoa; phylum Chordata; class Actinopteri; order Cichliformes; family Cichlidae; genus Etroplus; species Etroplus canarensis. Next base: position 11,689 of record VUQH01028242.1, on the reverse strand, counting down.
AATTAAGGCACTGTTGGGGGCAAAAAGGGGGTCCAATCTGGTACCAGCAAGGTGCACCTAATAAAGTGGCTGGTGATCTATGCTCTATACTCAAATGGTAGGCTAATGAGTTAACATCTCACCCTAAACCAGAAAATGTAAAAAAAAAAGAGAGCGAAATTATAAAAAAAAAAAAATCTAGCCCCAGCATATGCACTGTTAGAATAGAAGCCCCCACTTCAAAACCTGATTGAAAGCGATGGGACATGGGACTTCACCTGGTGCATAAAAGTTTCTCATTTTCTCAGTCAGACACACATTCAAACGTGTTAAATTCCTTTCCCCAGCTGGCATCTGCTTGTTTTCTGCTAGTTTGGCTCAGCAGTCCTGCTCCAGCTGCCTGGAAAACATGACAGCATCTCAGAAGACTTTCCAGGACCAGGGGTTCCCCCTCCTGCTGTATGGCCCACTAACGCCTTTCGCTGGACTCCTCAAACTCCAGATGTCTGTGCCCTGATGGGTGGCAGAGTTTTCCCAGATAAAGGTTTGTGTAGGTGCCACTCTAGCAGCTGTTACACTGCATCATGGGTAGAGATCATTAAACCGATCTTGTGTCCAGATGCTCAGCGTATCGGTGTGTGTGCACACGTATGTGTCTTTTGCAATATCAGCTGAATAAGCTGCCATAAACAGACATTATCACACACACACACACACCCTAAAAACAAACATGGGCATGCAGAATCATTATTGGAAACTGCTGTTTTAATGTAACCACAGAAGAACAAAGTCTAATAAAACATTTTAAGAGGTTACAACGAAACTCCGGATTCCATGGACAAACTCCTTGGTTAATTTTGTGTTCCAGTGTGGTGGGTCTACCACGTTAACTGCTGTTCCAGACCAACTAAACTTAAGTGACAGTGCCACCAACGTGGAGTTGTGAGGGTGAAACACCTGTTTGGTGCTGATATTGTCGGGAAATGGACCCGTTTATTTTTGGAGACAGGAGTTCAGGGAATGGACATGTGGATATTACTGGGAGCTGAGAGGCAGGCGAGACTTGGATCCAAGTGGTTGGAGTTTTTGGTCCTGTCCTTCCTGGGAAGTTTCTGGGGGGGGTGGCTCAGTGCACACGATGGAGAATTTACTAAAAAAAAACAAAGAAGATGAGAGGGCAGAATGAGCATAAGAAAAGAGGTATCCAAAGATGCTCTAGGAGCCTGTAACTTGATCAGTAATTTCCCCCTGGGAATAATAACATATTCTGATTCTGAGATTACCACTAATGGTAGGTTAAGAATCTGGCAAAGATGCTGGTGAAGAACCGGGTCATTAAGGTAGCAGGAATCAGTGGAGATGGGATGCAGGTGCGCGCCAGCCACAGGTGGTGATGACGAGCCCCTAGGAAGGACCAATCCAAGGAAGGACCAGGACTCCGCAGGGGAGGGGCAACAGCCTAGACCATGACAGATATGCTGGAAAAGTCACACACTTGCAGATATGACCTCCATGTGATTATTTCAGAAGGACTGCCTCAGTAATACATAGTAACGTATTGGCTTTATTATGTTTATCGATGACTTTGAACAGTGCAATAAAACACGTGGCTTCGGTCAGCAGAGAGACTCCAGCAAATCTTATTTTTGGACTGCGCTCAGATACAGCAAACTAAACAAAAGCCTGTATGCTCCACCAGAGACTGCCTGGCATGGTGAAGCGTGCGCTCTATAAACTAACTGCTCGCTTTACAGCCCGCTGTGACCGCGACTGGTACATAGCATGCATACTCGGTTGCGGGCCTCAAGGTCCAAACCTGCTCCTGCATTCAGAGAGGAAAGGTTGATTAGTGACTTGGCGTCACCTGTGACGATCAAGCCTCACTGCCACTGCCCCGGTAATTAGTTGCGGGACGGGAGGTGGTTCACAACACACAACCAGTCATGGGGAAGACTGCTGACTGGGCAGTTGACAGATGATCATCAACACCCTCCACAAGGAGGTTGAGAGTTAAGCAAATTAATGGAAAGCTGACTGCTAGGAAAAAGGGTGGTAGGAAAAGGTCCCCGAGCAACGGGGATGATCACAGTGTTTTGAAGATTGTCAAGAAAGGTCAATTCAAGAACTTGGGCAAGCTTCACAAGGAATGAACTGAGGCTGGTCTAAGTGGATCAAGAGCCACTGCGCAGAGCTATCTTCAGGAAAGGAGCTACAACTGTCACATTCCTAATATGAAAACAGAGATGATGTTAGAAGTGTCTTACCTGGGCTAAGAAGGAAAAGAACTGGACTGTGACTCTTTAGATGAGGATCGGAATATGAATATTTTATTTATTTTAGGGAGAAATTGCGTTGTTTTACAGACGCTCAGTTAGATATAAATAAATAAATATAAATCTGAAAGGCAGAAAATTAAGATTAAAATACATAAACATGTCTGTTTAAATTACAATATGTCACAGCAATAACTCCAAAGTTAAACACTGTATACGACATGAACAAGATGTGGCGATAAACTGATCGAGGTGTCACAGGGAGGAAGTATGGAGTGTGATGTCACAGGTAGGAATGATTTCCTGTGGCGTTCTGCGGAGCATCGTGGTGGAATAAGTCTGCTGCTGAAGGTGCTCCTGTGCCTGTCCGGCACATCATGGAGAGGGTGTGAAGGCCTGTCCAATATCGTCCTTAACTTGGACAGCATCCTCCACTCTGACACCGCTGTCAGAGCGTCCAGCTCCACACCCACGATGTTGCTGGCCTTCTGGATCAGTTTGTTGAGGCTGCTGGTGTCCCCGACTCTCAGCGCGCTGCCCCAGCACGCGACAGCATAAAGGATGGAAGTAGATGTTTCATTTCATTTAGAAATCAAGGTCCTAGAGTCTGAAGGAAGAGTTGAGAGGACCAGAATCCAAGGTGTTTGAAGTCCAGCATGAGACCGTCATCGACCAGGAGATTATAGAGCACTTCATGCTTCCATCTGATAAAAGATGCTGATTTCCTTTTCCAGCAGGACTTAGCATCTGTTCACAGTGCAAAGACCACTACCAAATGGTTTGCTGACTATGTTATTACCTCGCTTGATTGGTGAGCCAACTCCCCTGACTACACCCCATAGAGAATCTATGGAGGATTGCTAAGAAGAAGAAACACTCACAGATGAGCTGAGGACTGCTATCAAAGCAACTGCGCTTGAATAAACTCTCAGCAGCGCCACAAACCGACTCATCTATTCTAATGATCTGAAATACTGAAAAAAAAAAAAAACCCAAAACTTTTTCACAACATTCTGCTTTTTTAAGTAGTTTCCTTTCTAATACCGTTGCAGGCTGCACAAAATGTTGCTGAGGGCTGCCGCTGACCCGCAGGCTGCACTTTGAGATCACTGGCTGAGACATGTACGCTGATTGCCGATTCGGGGCCTCGAGCACCCCAGACACTCAGTCAGCGTCAGTAATGTGGGACACACACTACTGTACGTGATCTGTACTGTATTTAAGCTGCAGATTTTTACCTTCTCTGCCTCTGACATGTCACTGCCCGCTGTTTCAACCCCTCCGCCACCTCAGCATCTACTTTTCGGCTCTGGGGGGGGGGGCGGTTGCTTAATCGTCACTCCCTACTTTCTGAAGTGCACCGTATTGGTGGGGAGTGATGAGCTTGGAGCCTAGAGGCGAAACTAATTGCAGCTTTAACAAATCATTTCAGATGCCAGTTGCCTAACTGCAATACAATATTATTACAATTTGCTGTGTTGCTGCCCCGCACAGCACTCCCCTCCTGTATTGTGAAGACTGGTCTCTGACAGAAACTCAGTACAGTATCACTCGCACCGGCATGCATTTGTGTCCCCTGTGATGTTTTGCTCATTAACTTTATTACATCCCATAATTATACGAGCTTTCCCGCCAGTTGTTATGATAACAGGTCCTAACAGCCGTGTGCTTTTTCCGCATGCGCTTTCCGACGCCACACGTAGGAGAGTTCAAGCACGCACATCCTCACACAGATGCAGATTTTATGGGACAGGTGGGGGAACTTCACATCACAGTAAAACACAGGAACGCAGCAGGTTTGCTTTAACTCTCACCACCTCATCTCGGCTTCACAGAACACATCTCTTCACAGCGCTCCACATCAGCCGCTGCAGAGCGTTGATGTAGGATGTAATAAAAGTTTTGACAGTTATATAAAGACAGTAATATAAAGTCAGGAGAACGTGATGACCAGGTAAGTCTTCCCAAGACTGCTGTGGGAATTCCCTGTGGGTTTGTACGCATGAGCTGAATGAAGAAGTTTCCTCTTTGTGTTCCCTACAGTTTGAAGGATGGTGCTTTATCCAGGGCACTGATGTAAATGTATAATAACTGGAAAGGCCTGTGGGAAAGGCAGTAGATTTTTATTTTTTTTCATCAAAATAAAGTTTAATTGAACTATTATGTTATTACTACAAAATGACTTTTAAAGAGCTAGTGCTGTCAAATTTTAATATGAGCTTCATTTTTGAACACACAGCATTACAAATATAAGAGCACATCAATCCTGAGAATATTGCTGTTGCTGTTCAGCCCAAACATGTACAGTTTTTTAACACTTAAGACCTCTGCCAAGGAGGCTGGTTTTGGTTTGGTGTGTGTGTGTGTGTGTGTGTGTGTGTGTGTGTTCTAGCAGGATTGCGCAAAACGTTAGAAATGGATTTGCATGAAAATTTTACTGAAGTTGGGGCTTGGCCCAAACTAAAAGTAATTAAATTTTGAAGTTGATCTGGATCTGGACCCAGGAATGTTCTGAAGGTCTTGGAGGAGGTATGCAGTTCTCTTGTTAGCTCTCCATAGGAGGTTGTATTTTTGCTTTGGTTTTTGTTTGTATGCTACATTTTTTTAGCGCTTAGTTATGCTGCAATATAGGCTTCTGGGGGGGCTTCCTCTGATATGCTGGACATTTCTTCTCCACCCTCCTCTTCGCACTCCCCATGCATTTATTTGTTCCAGCTTCATGTCATTAAATGTTGTTTTCTCTTTCCCATATTCTGTCTCTCTTTGCTCTCCTTTCTCTCTTCTCCCCCCCCCCATCCCCAACCAGTCGAAGAAGATAGCTACCCCTCCCTGAGACTGATTCTGCCGGAGGTCTCTTCCTGTTAAAATGGAGTTCTTCCGTCCCACAGTCACCAAGTGCTGCTCACAGGGGATGGTCAGATTGTTGGGGACTGTAGGGTGTTCACCTTACAGTGTGAAGCACCTTGACTGGACTTTTGTTGTGAATTGT
>VUQH01028237.1:0-12024 GCA_015106775.1 Etroplus canarensis | reverse complement strand
TTTCTTTTCCTAACATATTTTGTTTAGAACATTCAAATGAACTCGGCCTGAGCATAATTCAGTCCTCTGCGCTGAGGAAGGCCTTGATCTCCGTGTGTGAGAGCATCGCGGGCCCCCCACCTTGTCTCCCTCCCGCGCTGCTCCACCTGTGCCGGGACATTTCCCGTTCCATACGTTCCACACGCACATGCACATCAAGCTCCAGAAATGTCGGCAATGCGTCCGTGATCGTCTGGTAGGTTTTTGCCCTGTCTTCCAGAAACACCTTAAGCTGTGCAGGGTATATGCATTTTGCCTTAACATTTTTTACTTTTAACTACTTTACTGCGTAACGCACTAGCGCTCTCTTCTTCTGCAGCTCCGGAGAGTAGTCATGATCAAGGTAGATCTGCTGTTCCTTATACATAACTCTCCTCTGTTCCCATGCCTGCCGTAGAACAGCTTCTTTTACAGAACAGTCCATAAACCTGACAATCAGTGAGCGCAGGGAAGCATTGGGGATCTTAGGTTTGAAGGTGAGGGCTCGGTCCGCTCTCTCAATACCGATGCTGAGGTCCGATAGGAGTTGGAGAACAGATTTTAACAAATCTTGTACAACCACTTTAACATCCTTCCCTTTACTCCCTTCCTGTATACGGTAAATTCTTAGGTTTTTTCGCCTTAACCTATTTTGCATATCCTCGCACCTGGCTGTCAAGTCCATTTCTCTGTGTAGTAAGTACTGGAGGGCCCGCTCACGGCGCCTGGCAGCGTCTTCATTAGCACTGATACGTCCCTCTGCCTCCGTAGTTCTCTTCTCAAGTTTTATCATGTTGTCTCTCAACTCTGTTAGACATGTCTCCAACCATGTTAGGGTAGTTCTGGTTTGCGTGTGACCCTCAAGTTCTCCTTACTCATTTTCTCAAGCTCTGCTAATATTTTGGACTCCGAGTCACACATGCTAGCATCTGTAGGCCCACTCAAAGATTGCGAAAGGGTTAACTGCTTAAAATGTTCACTTTTGTCCTTAGTTTGATCCTGCTTACTTGAGCCTTTACTTCTCACAGATGATACCATGTTGTTTTACTTAAAAACTGCCGAGTTTTGTATTAGTTCAGTTAGGAAATTACAGTAACATGGTGTTGCCGGAAGATTTGTTTTATTTTTTAACTTTATCCCTGACCTCCCTGGTGTGTTCCTTGGGCTTCATGATGCTCTTAGTTCATTAATGTTCTCTAACAAACCTCTGAGGCCTTCACAGAACAGCTGGATTGATATCGAGATTAAATTACACACAGGTGGCCTCTTTAATAATTAGGTGACTTCTGAAGACAACTGGTTGCTCTGAATTTTATTTAGAGGTGTCATAGTAAAGGAGACTGAATATATATGCACACAACACATTTTTTACATTTTTATTTATAAAAAAATGTGAAGTTACCTTCCACTTCACAAGTATGTACTACTTTGTGTTGGTCTATCACATAAAATCCCAATAAAATATATTTACGTTTATATGTTGTATAGTGACAAAATGTGAAAAAGTTCAAGGGGCATGAATACTTTCGCAAAGCACAGCAGCAACTTTTAGCTTTCAAGAGTTAAAGATGTTGTTAAAAGTTCAAAGATTGCCATTCGAAGTTTGGGTTCGGGTTATGATCTTCTGTGCTCACAGCCAGAGCTGTGTGCCTGAGATGACCATAAAACTGCTGGGTATAAAAAAGTCTAAAACAGAGTGTTTTGCCCAGTGTGAAGCCTGAGCTTTTGGCTCACGGAGATTACCTGTGCATAAGACTTCTGAACCGATGCCCTTTGGACAGATGAGATCAAAGTGGAAATGTCTGGCAAAAACCAAACACAACTCATCAGCACAAACACGAGTTTTACTTGTTTTGCAACCACAGGACCTGGGCACCTTGCAGTCATTGAGTCGAACATGAACACCACTGTATACCAAAGTATTCTAGAGTCAAGTGTAAGACCACCTGTCTGAAAGCTAAAGCTTGAATCAAACTGGGTCATGTAACAAGACAAAGATCCCAAATACACCAGCAAATGCACAACAGAATGGCTGAAAAGGAAAAGAATCAAGGTCTTGCAATGGCCCACTCAAAGTCCAGATCTCAACCCAATTGAACTTCAAGTTATTGTTGCTAAAGGTAGTTCTACAATCTGCTGGATATTGAGATTTATTTAGTTTTTCACATTTGTACAGAGTCCTGTGAAAGCTCTTTTTCATCACTGCCTGCATGCAGTGATGAAAAAGCATCTATATTACCTCTACTTCCAATGGACAACAGGACATAAAAACTACATGAACAGAATCATCAGGTAAATGTATTAAAAAAAAAGTTTACTGACATTAAAATAAAATGCAGCACTTTTTGCTATGACTGCTCTGATTGTTTTCCTCACCTTGAATGCGCAGATTTACGCTCACAGTGGCGACCAGTGGATTCACCGACACTGAGCAAATGTAGTTCCCTTCGCTGCTAATCTTAGAGTTGAGGAGGGTGTAGGAGGCATCTCCAGCTGCGAGAGCCTCTGGTCTAACACCGCTCCCCTGGATCTGCTCTGTGCTCCTGGTGTAGCTGAAGAGCTTAGTCCTCTGTCCATGGCGGTGCCAGTACCACTCCACGGTGACTTCTGCACCCTCGTGGTCGACGTCAAACTGGCAGTGCAGGTTTTTCTGTGACATCAGGCCCACTTTCATTGACGGAGTCTGTGTTTTGATGACCAAGGCCACTATGGAAACAGATGTGACAAACATGAACACATGTGACTTTTTGTGCAAATGGCTCAATGCAAGTGTAATATCCTATAACAATGTAGGAACCATGAGGAAGGCCACAGATCTTTGATAAGCCCTCGTTCCAGATCAGTAAAACTACAGCTGCTCACTGTTCTCTCTTTCTACTCTTACCTCCACGTTAAAGGCTGCTCTCTTCACAGCTCTGACCTTAGAGGCAGAGGCCTACTCTGTGTGTTCTGCACAAACACGCATTGCACTTCCACTTAAAGCAGCGTGTGATCCTGCTCAAGATTCCTGGTTAGCTGGGTACATACCTTTAACCAAGTTAAAAGGTTTAAATAAGCTACCAGGAGCAAACGGGAAAGTTGGTAGAGGGTGAGACCTCTCCAAGGACAACAGCAGGAGCCACACTTTTCTTTGGACCTGGAACTCAGCAAGAAAAGCAGTTAAACTGGTCCACAAAGCTTCCTAGGTTGGACTCAGTCGATAAAATCCTACTGCACCAAACAGACTGCTAACAAACTATCTGCACACAGCATATTGTACAAGGTGTTTCAAAAAAATTGACCCTTCTTAACTACAAATGAAGTATTCACAGGTGAAAGCCAAAGCTCAATCTGAGAGCAGAAATCCAGGGCTGCTTACTGGTTAAACAATCAGTCTTATAGGACTGTCTTTCCTATTATCAGCCTTGCCTCTCTGACTTTGTCTCCAAAGTTCTCAACCTGAGCTGGCTCTCTGATGTACTGTAATGGAAAATTTTAACTGTGCTTGAACACAATGTACTCAGTGGGAAAGTACTGAGACTTGTTGTTGTTGTTGTTGTTGTTGTTGTTGTTGTTGCTGTTGTCTAATGTTTTGTCTCAGGTCACGGAGGCATTAGAAGAGGCCTTGTTCCTCTGTCCGCGATATCTGATGTATGATAACAACTACAAGGCTGGCTGAAACCAGTTCCGAGGGACCTCGCCCGGCTGTGCAGGAAGTGTTGTAGCTATCTCTTATCACTCCCTACTACTAAGATCCTATAAAGACAGGCAAAAATCTCTGTTAGTTACACAGAGATTCCCAGGTTACACATACTCCTTGTGTTGTTCTCCTCTTATACGAGCTTCAATAAACCCACAGTTTGACCTTTCTCACTGAGACTCTGTTTAAATTTCTTCCACAGTACTGATTTCTAATCCTGTCCATCCTGGTCACTCCCAGAGAAAATCTCAACATCATCAGCGCTGCCTCTTGTCTTTTCGTCAGTGCCACCATCTCCAAACCATACATCACTACCATCTTGTAAACCTTCCCTTTTACTCTTGCTGCTATCCTTCTGTCACAAAGCACCCCTGACACTCGTCTCCACCCACTCCACCCTGCCTGCACTCTCTTCTTCACCTCTCTTGTGCTCTGTCCATTGCTTTGGATGGTTGATCCTAAGTATTTAAACTCATCCACCCTCACCACCTCTACTCCTTTCATCTTCATCATTCCACCTGCCTCCCTCTCATTTATGCACGTGTACTCTGTCTTGCTTCTACTGACTTTTCACTGGGAATAATCTCTACCCCTTCATCTAACTTACACCAGAATTCCTCTTTTTCTTCTAACTGACATCAAACTTGTGGGATATGTGCAATACCCCAGCGAGATTAATAAAGTATTCTGATTCTGATTCTAAGATGAACTAACAACATTGGACATCACACATTCAATTTCCAGTTTCAAAGTCATAATTCTGTCGGACACTGCCTTTCCCTCCAGAACACTCTTCACATACTGTACTCTTTCTTCTAGATCACTCCATTTTTCTTCCTATCTGCACCATGATAGAACAGTTTGAATCCACCTCCGATGCTCCTGGCTTTGCGTCCCTTCCACCTGGTCTCTTGAAGACACAATATTTCTACCTTCCTTCTCTCTACATATATCATTAAAATCATTTAAGTTTTAAGACAGATACGTTTATTCTCACATGTTGAGTTTACCTGTGGTGGTGAGTATCTCTCCATCAGTGATGACAGGCCACTTGTGATAGTCGTGCCGTCCTGGGGGAGGTTGGTCAGAAGGGTGCCTGAGGAAGCTGGTAACATTGAAGAGCCCCCTGGTGTGTCTGAGGGTGCAGCTGAACCAGTGGTTGTACTCCTGAGCCCCAAGCACAGGCCAGCGGACGTAATTACCCTCAGTACTGTACCTATGCACCACACACTCCAACTGCTCTACCTCTGCCCCCTCCACGTACTGCAGCAGGTCCAACCTACCTCCTACAAGAGAATAAAATACTTATTATATTCTCCTATTATATTCTCCGCAAATATTATAATACATATCTGTGATGTTAATACATGTGGGCATTTGTTTATTTGACAAAAGTACAAAGAAAAGATTTCCAAGAGCTCCAAGAGTATTTAAGTAACACCAGTTTGGAAGACTCCACATCACACAGGCTAATTGGTAGGCTGAGTGTTTGTAAGTGAGGAAGGGTCATGGCTCACCCCTTTCCACCAAAATTCAGGAGAAGATTGTTAGTCAGTTCAAAACGGAACATTTCTCAAAGAAAGACTGCAGAGAATTTAGGTCTTCCAACATCTACGGTGCACACTGTGATCAAAAGATTCAGAGACATCTCAGTGCATAAAGGGCAAGGTCAGAACCCACTGAGCTCTCAGGAAAAACTGTCTACGAGATCCTTAAGCCACTAAGGCTTGGGAGCTCATTTGAAAACCATCATCACTTAACACAGTCTGCTGCTGAATCCGGAAATGTGACTTTACACTGTTTTACACAAGAAGGAAGCTGTAATTTTTTGATAATTTTTTTTTCTTAAACACATAACAGAAGTTTATAAAATAAAGGGTAAGTTTTTTAGTACACTGCTCGAATAAATAAAAGGAACACTTCGAAAACACATCAGATCTCTAGGGGTAAAAACAATGCTGGATATCTATACTGATATGGACTGAGTAATGAGTGTTAGGAAATAAAAAGGTGGCCCCTCCCCACTCGTTCCTGCTGTCTTTCCGGGGACATGGATTCTTGGGGTCTCTGGAGCCCATGGCCGGATGGCTGGGCGTGGATGCTGGCCACCCTGCTTGGTCTCGGCGGTCCTGGGTGGCTGGGGCCTGCCTCGGCACGGGTGGGGGGTGTCCCTGCAGGGTGGCAGGTGGTTCTCAGTCGGCGGTGCTCTCAAGCCTTGTCTTTCGCCTGCTTGGAGGTGGCCGGTCTCTGGCTGGGTTGGCTGCTTGGTGCCTCGGGTCATCTGGGGCTCTGTCCAGGTCCTCCCTCTCCCCCCTACTGGGGTGGGCACGTGGCTGCCATTGGGATATGTGGCCTGGGTTCCTGCCCCCCTCGGGGGCTGCGAAGGACCCGGGTCTGCTGGACCTGCCTCTGTCTGACTTGCTTCCGGGTAGTGCCGGAGCAGCATGCCACCCTCAGCGCTAAATGCATTCTGTGACAAATACACACATTCACACTGTGTGTATGTTTGTATGATTGTATGTTTGTATATCATATGCCTGTTCTTCTTTTTCAATTGCAGTATGCTTATTAACTATGCTTTATTACAGATGCAGCGGTTGGTGTTCTAATGTGCACTCTTCTTCTCTTCTTCTTCTCTTTTCTTTCCCCTACCTGTTCACTCAGGCAAGAAAGAAAGAAAGAAAGAAAGAAAGAAAGAAAGAAAGAGGTATCAACAAGAGTAGTGTCAGGTCTCTGCTGTGTGTGTAGGGCGGACCCAAAAGCAGGACTGTGGTAGGCAGGTTCACAACGTAAAGCGAGCTTTATTTCCAGCTGATGAAAAACAAAATACAGGCAAGGGCAAAACAAACTAAACTGGGAAACAATAAGACTAGGGACTGACAGAAATGCTGGGGCATAGAAGCCTGGGCAGAATACACTGGAACAGACTGACGAGACAGACCATGACACCGGGCAGAGGACCACGGAGGACTGACGACCAGACAAGGAGCAGAGGGAGACAGGGGAATAAATACACAGACTAACGACTAAAGGGAGACATGAGGGTGAGGAGCACAGGTGACGACAATCAGGGGCAGGAAGCAAAACTGAACACAACACACAAAACCAGACAAGTTTCAAAGTAAAAGAGGAAACGAGGATGAGACACTGACAGGACTGGAGACGGAGACAGATAAACATGACAGAATAATACAAAAAGAGTCAAAAGGTCAAAAATAATATAGAAACAGAACTCACAGAAGGCTGACACAGAGAAAGCTGACTAGGGAGCACACAGAGGGACCTGACTGGGGAGCACACACAGAGATACAGACAGGGGAATTAGGCTCAAACAGAGACCAAAGCCCTTCAGGCTCAAACACAGACGCGAGCTCTGCAGGCGCAGTCACAGATGTGGCTCAGACACAGACGCAGACCCAGGAACCAAAGGGATGAGAGCATGGGATACAGAACCATGGGCCGAGGGTGGCGAAGAAAAACCCTTTGCAGCAGAGGGCTACGAGAAAACTGCCTCGGCAGGCGCGGGCGGAGACAGAGCCATGCCAGCTGTGGGCAGAGATGAAGCCGCACCAGCTGCAGGCGAAGACGGAGCCGCGCCAGCTGCAGGCAAAGACAGAGCCGTGCCAGCTGCAGGCGAAGACAGAGCCGCACCAGCTGCAGGCGGAGATGAGCCGTGCCAGGTGGCTCCCCTGGGTGCTGCTCCAGCTCTGCTTCACTCCTCCTCAGGGCAGCAACTGACGGGTCAGAAGCTGCCACTCAACTCAGCATTGCCTCCGTCGCACAGGGCGGCAGCAATGAGGCAGGATGGCCGAGGAGCGCAGCCATGGGACACAGAGGGGGAGAAGCACCGACCCCAGTTGCCTCCATCATGTAGGATGGCGAAAATGCAGTGGAGATGCTGGACAGCACGGGGGGAGGAGACTCGGAGCGGCGTTGGCAGGACCAGCGCTGCTTCTTCTTTGGTGGTGCAGGAGAGGAAGGAAAATGCTCGGCCGGAAGGGACGCCAAGGCAGCGGCAGGGGTGTCTGGTAGGAGCTCGGCCAAAGGCGGAGGAGGAGGAAGGCTTTGCTAGCCAATATCCTCCCCGTGAATGTCCAGCAAGATCTGCCTTTTGGCATCTAGGGAGTCTCACCAGAGTTTCAGGAAGGTGAGGACGTACTGCTGGTAGGGCCGTGAATAGAAAATGTCCGGGATGGAGAGGAGCTTAAATAGCTTTTCCACAGGCTCCGCTGCTCTCTCTAATTCGGCCATCAGGCTCTGCAGCCTGTTCAACACTGTCTGCAGCTCGTCCGCAGAAAATACACAGCCTGCTGGGTCCATAGTTTGGTCTGGTTGTACTGTCATTTCAGCAGGTTCAGCAAAATTGATCAGACAGGTTTCAAAGTAAAACAGGAAACGAGGACGGGACACTGACAGGACTGGAGATGGAGACAGACTAAACAATAAACATGACAGAATAATATGAAGGAGTCAAAAATAATTTAGAAACAGAACTCAAAACACACAGAACCCTGACAAGGAGCCTATAGAGTTTATTATTTTTGAGTAAATCAAATGTGTTTAAGACAACAGAGCATTCAGACCATGATTCTGCTTGCTAATGTTGCCAGACAGGACAGGTTAAAAAACAAAGATAATGAAAATGATCAACCTACAGAGGCTGAATTCAAAGACACCCTGAAAATCAAAGTGAAAAATATGATATAATATGGCAAAATGGCACTCAGCAGTTTGTATGGCCCCCAGGTGTTGGTAGTCATGCCTGACAACGTTGGGGCATGCTCCTAATGAGATGACAGATGGTGTCCTGGGGGATCTGATCCCAGATCTGGACCAGAGTATCACTGAGCTCCTGGACAGTCTGAGGTGCAACCTGGAGGTGAGCGTGGGGGCCAGTCAGTGGTATCAGTTCCCTCATCGTCCAGGAACTGCCTGCATACTCTCACCACATGAAGCCAGGAATTGTCGTACACCAAGAACACCCAGGACCCACTGCACCAACGTAGGGTCTAACAATAGGTCCAAGGATTTCATCCTGATACCTAATGGCAGTCAGGGTGCCATTACCTAGCCTACTGAGGTCTGTGTGTCCCTCCATGGATATGCCTCCCTAGACCATCACTGACCCACCACCAATCCAGTTAAAGGCAGCATAATGTTCTCCACGGCATCTCCAGACCCTTTCATGTCTGTCACATGTGCTCATAGTAAACTTGCTGTCATCTGTGAAAAGCACAGGGCGCCAGTGGCAGACCTGCCAATTCTGGTATTCTATGGAAAATGCCAGTTGAGTTCCACAGTGCCAGGCAGTGAGCACAGGGCTCACTAGAGGACATCAGGCCCTCAGACCACCCTCATGAAGTCTGTTCCTGGTTGTCTGGTCAGACACATTTAAACCAGCAGCCTGCTGGAGGTCATTTTGTAGAGCTCTAGCAGTGCTCATCCTGTTCCTCCTTGCAGAAAGGAGCAGATACTATCCTATTGATGAGTTAATGACCTTCTACAGCCCTGTCTAGCCCCTGTCCAGCTCCTAGAGTAACTGCCTGTCTCCAGGAATCTCTTCCATGCTCTCGAGACTGTGCTGGGAGACACAGTAAATCTTCTGGCAATGACATTTATTGATGTGTCATCCTGGAGGAGTTGGACTACCTCTGCAACCTCTGTAGGTTCCACGTATCACCTCATGCTACCAGTTGTGACACTGACCCTAGCCAAGTGCAAAACTAGTGAAAAAACAGTCAGCAAAGATAGGAGGGGAAAATGACAGTGTCCTCCACATGTAAAACCATTCCCTGTTTTGGGGGTGGTCTCATTGTTGTTCCTCTAGTGCACCTGTTGCTTATTTCATGAACACCAAAGCAGCTGAAACTGATTAACAACTTAACTGACCAGATCAACATCCCAGATGTTCATTGACTCAATGCTGTACTTAAAAAAAAAATGTTCCTTTCATTTTTTGGAGCAGTGTATTTTGAGGCCCAAATCGTCTGATTCAGTTCGTTTCCAGAGTGGGTTTACTCATTTCAGTTGAGTTTTTATTGTTTGAAAATGTTTAGTTTTAGTTTAGCTTTTATTAGCTTCAGTGTTTTAGTTTTCTTAATTATTATAATATGGATGGTTTTTGTCAGGGGAAGATTTAAGATGTTTAGATCAGAAATTACAATAAAAACACAACACTTTGTGAAGGCAGATGAGTCACAATCATGTAGACATCCTGAGTCTCAATAACCAGATGCACCGAAGCCTCACAGACAGACTGACTGACTAAATTTGATCCAACTGACAAAGACTGGCACTAAGAACATTTCCTGTATTTTTTTAAATTTTATTTTAGTTAGTTTCCCAAGCTCACAATGTTTCTTTAGTTAGTTTGGATTTTTCCCAAAAGTCTAGTTTTTATTTCAGTTAACTAAAATTATTTTTCTCATGTAGTTTTTATTTTTTAGTTTAAATTTAGTTAACTATAATAACCTTGCTGAGGACAGTGGTTAACATGCACTTTCCCAACTTTTTATTAAGTGTGTTGCAGCCATCAAATTTCAAATGTGTGACTATGTATAAAATCCACATAAGTCGGCCAGTAAAACCACTGCAGATCTTTTCTTTGTACTTTCGTCGGTTGGTCCGTGTGTTTTCAGCTTTCTGCTGGTGTAGGCTGCTGTAACTCACTGGTGACCAGGAAGGTGACGATGTTTGGATTGACAGGAGTGTCTCCTTTCTGACCAAACTGCAGTATGGCATTCCTGTGGATGACCTTGATATCTGTGTTTCCCTTATCATTCTTAAACACAAATTCATCAGCGAAGTGACAGGGCAGCCATTGTATCTGCTGGACACCCCACACACCTGAAACACAAACAGCACAGCCATCCGTGAGCGTGCAGCAGTCTGTAGTGACTGTTCTGAGAGCTGACTCAATAATCTGTAAGAAAACTTTGCACAATAACTCACCTGCACTCAGACACAGGTAAACAAGTATCTTCAACATGAAGCCCATGGTTCTTCATTGCTGATCTCCACCTCAAAGTCACTGAAAGCCTCTCCGGTTACTGTTACTTTCACTTTCACTTTGCGAAAAAAAGAACCTACCTTGAGCAGCTGCTGTCACGTGACGAACAGCTGTGAACCCATGTTGCACATTAGGGGGAGGATGTGTTTGCTCTCAGGAGCTTTAAAGCGTTCATAACCGGTTGAACAGTTTACAGGAGGCGCTTTGGTTTCACCGCTGACTGCAGACTCTTTTTTTTTTTAGCCGTTGGTTTTCAAAACTGCAGTACTCACTGTGTCCAGAGGTGTCGCTGTGGGGATCAGACATGAGGGCAGATTGCCGAGACCAGAGCTGGTATAGGTGAAGAGAATCCCTCCATACAAAAAAAAACTATCAGTATATTGACACTTTCATTGATTTCCTTTGTTTTCTGTGCTTATTTTATTCATTCTAAATAATTTTGTATTCTGTTTTTTATTCTACAAAGTTGTTTTGTCACTGCTCAGTTTATTTGACATGTGTGATGTGAGCACATTGTGAGTAGCAATTTAGTAGGAATTTCACCTCCTTTTAGAGAGTTGGCTCGTTTGGCTCGGCTCATCGGGGCAACTGTGGCTCAGGGGGTAGAGTGGGTCGTCTTCCAACACAAAGGCTGGTTACTCGATCACTGATTTCTCCAGTTTACGTGCCAAAATATACTTGGGCAAGCTATTGAACCCCAAATTGCTCCCAGTGAATGTGTGCATGATAGTTGAATGCACTTAAAGGCGTAGAATGAAGCGCTGTATGAATGTGCATGTGAATGGGTGAATGAGGCTTTTAGTAAAAAGCTTTGAGTGTGTAACCAATATGCCAGTTTAGCAAAGAATAACTGAAGCAATATCTGTAACAACAGAGGACAATTTATTCAGGGTCTGACAGCAGTTTACCATCCATGTCCAATGTCTCATACAATTCTGGACTGGAGCATGTATGTCCTTAAGGAACTTCAGGACCTCATCACAACCTTTCTCACTTCCGCTTTGCACGTGCAATTCAAAGGAAACTTAACAATAACCAGAGTTCTACACTGGGTGGATATGGTTGCAGTCAAAATAAAATGTGTCCCTTATCATATGAATGGAATTTAAACAGAGAGGGGAAAGAAAAAAAATTGTTTGCATCAGTTACCAAACACTTCACTTAACATCACATTGAAACGTATTTTGATTTAACCCTGGAACATGTGAACATCATTCACCGAGTCCTTTCTCAGTCCATGAGTGGTAAAACCACAACATCCTCAGCCAAAAGTAAGAAAATATCTCTTGGAAAATAACCAGAAGGTTTCTGTAAAGTC
>VUQH01028230.1:2769-17583 GCA_015106775.1 Etroplus canarensis | reverse complement strand
CACTTTATCTATTTAGTTATTTATTTATTTTTAAACTTTTAATTTTTAAATTTTAAACTGAAAAAAACAATAACCCTAGTCCTAGCTCCGTTCTTCTTATTGATACTTTTATGTCTTATGTCTATATGTTGCATCATTTCCTGTGGATATACCAAAATAATGGCTGGATGACTCCTGGTCCCTAGAAACTGCAGAAGAACAGTGTCTCAGTGAATACCTGGGAACCAGAGGACCAATGATGTGATGCTGGGTCGACCCTCGCCTGTGGTAGCTGGAGTCCCCTCGTGGAGGCTGGAGCCACCCTATCCCCCAATAGCTGGAGGCTGCCAGTGAAGTATGGAGCCACCCCATTCCTCTTAGCACCTCTGAGGTGACCCTGAGCAAGTCACCGAACCCCCACTGTGCTCCTTGGAGCCTGTAATGGGGCTGCCTTATTCTCTCTCACCTCTTGTTTGTGTGTATGCATCTGTATCACTTAATTGTGTGGAAAGTATGTGTACATAACTAAAATAGAGTGTGATGAAATACTGTTATTTCCCCATTGAGTCCTTTGACCATTGACCCTTTACTCATAAAATCAAGAAAAGACTCAAAATTAAAGATGAAGGCAAATATTGGGAACTATTAATCCATCATCACACTTGCCGATGCTTTTTTATTTAATTTTCAAGAGCGACTTAATGCGTGTTCCTCAGTACTTACTGTCACTACACTCCACGACTGTACAGCTTCTCTCAGGAATGTTTCTTATCATTGTGACAGCTTCAGCAATGTCTCTGTTCTGTTGACCTTCTAGGACGATAGTTTAGTCATTTAGTTTCTATAGTGCATTGTGAAATGTGTAGGTATGGAAAGCTAACTGTGTGCCACACATGCTGTTAAAAGCCACATTAAAACAACTCGTATCCATTTCTCTGCATTTAGGAGAAGCCCAAAAAAGTGTTTCAACTATGACCTGTTCCTTAACTTGGAGGGCAATCCACCAATCGACCACCTGCGCTGTGAGCAGCTCACCTTCAACAACCCCACCAAAGAATTCAGGAGAAAGCTGATCAAAGCTGGAGGAGTGAGACTGTCTGACACTCTGGCTCATTGCCAAGTTGACTGTGGGCTAAATGGCTGATCAAAGTGAATATCAGACACTAATAGTAGCAAGTACTACACGCTGTATTTTAGTATTAAAATGGGAGGAGTCCTTAGCTCCAGAAGTGCTTTTCCCTGTTTTGTATTTCCGTTTTAATCCTTTAACACCTGCAAATAACCTGCATTGGGGGTATGGCCCTACAAAGCATTGATTTATGCTGAAAAGGGGCCGTAGGAGGTATAAAAGAATCCCAGATTTCTTTCTGTGTTCTCTTTGTATGTTACTGGGAGCTGTTGGGATGTTACACACTCCTTAACCTAAACACTGCAGGATTATGCACATCCAAGGCTGTCAACACTATCACTGTTATGTACAACAGTTAAATAACAATTGTCATTTTTGCCCTTGGAAGTCGGGAACCGTACCTTTGGCATGGCAAACTGGGGCAGTGGTTCCCCTATTTAAGAAGGGGGACCGGAGGGTGTGTTCCAACTATCACACTCCTCAGCCTCCTTGGGAAGGTCTAGATAGATAGATATACTGTATTGATCCCAAGCTGGGAAATTGCAGTGTAGCAGCACATTACACACGGAGACAATAACAATGCAATGAAGAACACCCTAGACATATTAAAGCAATATACAAATATGCAGTACAATATAAAGAATGTATTGAAGTGTATAATAAGCGGTGTCGATTGTAGTGTAAAATAAACTATAAGGTGCAGTGAACAGTGTGCATAAAAACACATAAGTGCTTATAGACTGAATGTTATGACCAGAGTTTTAGCTGTTTATTGTACAATGTGATGGCATGT
This sequence comes from Etroplus canarensis, assembly GCA_015106775.1. NCBI lineage: Eukaryota > Metazoa > Chordata > Actinopteri > Cichliformes > Cichlidae > Etroplus > Etroplus canarensis. The sequence continues at coordinate 15,682 of VUQH01028230.1, read as the reverse complement.
GGCAGGAAAGATTTCCCGTATCTGTCCTTTCGGCAGTGGAGCTGAAGCAGCATGTGAGAGGAGGTACTCCGCTGTCTGTCTGCTGTGTGATGGAGAGGGTGCTGCTCATTGTCCATAATAGATAACAGCATATTCAACATTCTCCTCTCCACCACAGTCTCAGAGTACCCCAGAGTATTGGAGAGGAGAGTCCTGCCATTTGTTGAACCTCGGATCCAGGAAGAACAATGTGGTTTTTGTCCTGGGCGTGGCACATTGGACCAGCTCTTTACCCTCTCAAGGATGCTCGAGGGCTCGTGGGAGTTTGCACAACTAGTCTACATGTGTTTTTTATGGACTTGGAGAAGGCATTTGACTGCGTCCCTCGTGGTTTTTTGTGGGGGGTGCTTCGGGAGTATTGGGTTCATTGCTATGAGCAGTCCGGTCTCTATATGGCCATTGCGAGAGTGTGGTTTGTATTGGTAACAACCAGTCAAACTCATTCCCAGTGAGAGTTAGACTCCGCCAGGGCTGCCCTTTGTCACCAATCCTGTTCATAATCTTTATGAACAGGATTTCTAGGCCGCAGCCAAGGAATGGAGGGTGTCATGTTCTGTGTCCATAGGATCTCGTCTCTGATGTTTGCAGATGGTGTGGTCCTGGTGGCTTCATATCAAGCAATGATTACAGGTCTTGCTGGGAAGGTTTGTTAGTGAGTGTGCAGCGGCTGGGATGAGAATCCGCATCTCCAAGTCCGAATCCATGATTCTCAGCCTCAAAAAGGTGGATTGTCGTCTTTGGTTTGGGGACGGGGTCCTGTCCCAAGCGGAGGAGTTCAAATATCTTGGGGTGTTATTCACGAGTGAGGGGAGGATGGACCAGGAGATCAACAGATGGATCAGAGTAGCATCTGCAGTGATGCAGACTTTGTACCAATCTGTTTTGGTGAAGAGGGAGTTGAGGTCTAAGGCAAAGCTGTCGATTTACTAGTCAGTCTACATTCCTACCTTCACCTATGGTTATGGACTCTGGGTAATGACCAAAAGTGAATACAAGCAGCTGAAATGAGCTTTCTCCGTAGGGTTGCTGGACTCACCCTTAGAGAGAGAGTGAGAAACTCAGTTATCTAGGCGAGGCTTAGAGTAGAGCCTCTGCTCCTCCACCTTGAAAGGAGCCTGTTGAAGTGGTTTGGGCATCTAATTAGAATGCCTCCTGGACACCTCTCACTTGAGGTGTTTTGGGCACATCCCTCTTGGAGGAGGCCCTGGGGCAGAACAAGGACATGCTGGAGAGACTATGTCTCCCAGCCGGCCCGGCAATGCCTTGGTGTCCCCCACTGAGGACACACAAGTGTATGGGTGTTTTGTCTCGATATGGTGAAGCAGTTTTGTGAGTTTCATTGCTTCAATAGCCAGTTGGTCACAGCGGGTGTGGAGCTTGCGTATTACCTGTTGTAATAAACCTGTAACTTAGATAACTTTTTGCTGGCAGTCCATGACCCTTCTGCTGTCCCATTGTTTGCTCGTTCTTTCCCGAAAAAGCTCTTCAGTGAATTTTGGTTTTAGCTCGGTTAGCTTGTGTCGCTGATGCGCAAAATGACATTCCAGAGTCAACCGCAGTTAGTGAGGTGAGGGTGGAAACAGTTGTTTTTCAAAATAAGATCCGGAAGAAGAAAGGAAAAATAATATTTTAACAACGATATTTTTTCTTTGCGGCCTGGTTCCAAATACAAGATATAAAAATACAAAAGAGCTTTATTGTCATTTCGACCACATATAGCTGACGCAGAACATGGTGAAATTAAATAGTGTTTCTCCAGGACCTGGTGCAACATATAAACATGTAAACATATGACATGTGACAGAGACAGGACTAGTTTTTATTTCTACAGTTAAGAAAATTTAAGTTTAAAAGATTTAAAAATGAGATAAATAAATAAATAAAGTGCAATGTGTGCAACATGTGCAACAGTTGCAACAATGCCAAGGACACCCTACAATGCAAAAACAGTACACTAAAAAAAAACACAGTACACTAAAGTACACTAAAAAAAACAGTACACTAAAAAAAAAAAAGTCCTATAGGTCCGGGGGTTGGGGACCCCTGACGTATAGGACTGGATAATTTTAAATTAAGGTCATTTTGACTTGATGCAGGTGTGAAAATGCTGCTTTTGTTGCTCAAGAGGAAATGCCGGTCAGATCAGTGGTAAAATTAACAGGCTTCACTTTAGAATATATGGGCATAAAAATGGCACTATGAGCTCTGAATTCTTTGGAAATGGACTCAAAGGTGGATTTAGGTTGAAGAAAGTGTGGTCACTTTTTTTATATTTCTCTTTCTCTTGATGTTTGCTGGTAACATTACAGAAGTTTAAGCAATGTGATTTGAAATCTAGGATATTAGAATTCATACTTCTAATATCCTATATTTTTATTATCTGCTTGTACCAGTTCTTTGGAATAAAAAAAGTATATTTTATAATGTACTTATTCTGTTTGAGTTTTTTTGTCTATCGAAACCTCAGTGGTGCTTTAAGTAAAAGTCGCTTCCAAAATTATGGGGAAAAATTGAACAAGAATTTTTCATCTGTTTATTTTTTCCTGTTAATATACACTCTGTCAATGATTTAAAGCCTCTTGTCTTTTGAATTTCAGGTAATGGTCGTCCCTGAGGGGGCTGAAGCTATGTCAAGACCCAGTCCAGACTACCCCATGCTCCCCACCATCCCCCTTTCTGCCTTCTCAGACCCCAAAAAGACCAAGACTTCTCATGTGTCCAAGGTTGGTTAAGTGGCCTTCATGATATTGTTCTGTTAGATCCTATTAACTCTCACAGATTGGTCTTTCATTTCAAATTTTTAATTTGTTACAACTTTATTGATAACGCCAGAGCTTAACATCTTCTTTAAAAACCACTGTGGATAAATCACTTTAACAAAATCATTAAATCAACCTTCAGAACAGCCAGACTCAGACTTCTAATCACTGCCAGCTGTTTTTGAACATCTGTACACAAAATTAGTCAGCCTGCTCGGAAAGACGGCATATCAGAGGAAAACAGGAAAATCATCTCTTTACATTTTCTTGAATTATATCCGTTGCTTTACTGGCAAGGTCTTCATTCTTGAAATTGACTTTCTAAAGAACTTGTAGTTTTTGTAGTTCTTTGTTCTTTGATAAAGTGATAACCCTACCTAGTGTGTTCAGCATGTTCTTTCTAAGGCTTATCATCTTATACACAATCAGATTTCAAAACCTTAAGACCTAGGCGTGTCTGTAAACTGACTTGTCCTCATTTTTATAATGAAATTTATGTTTCATCAATCCCAATGATTATTGTGGCAGGAGTGACTGTTTGTTGAGCACCAGTCTGAGTCAGAATGAGGACTGGGTTTCTTCCAGCTGTGTCCATCTGCTGACATAGAAAAACTCAATGAGAGAAGCCTCTGAAGGCACACATGGCCACTCTCTGCAGTCTTCCTGTCTGTACTAAATATGTCTTTTATTCATTAATTTTTTTAAATCAATAAGATAAAAGCTTTAATGTATGCTGCGGGTTTAACAGTGTCAGTTTGAAAAGCTGTAAAACCGTTTGCTGATAAGTTAGCTGTGACTGCCAGAGTTCTATTAAAAGCTGCTCCTCTCATTCTGTGTGCCTTTTTTATGTGCAGATTTACATTTTTATGCCTCCATACAAGCAACAGCTGTGGTGAAGGAATTATGCTTGTGGGTTGTCAATCTGTTTAATCATCCCATTCTCATGAACGTGATATCTCAGTAACTCCTTGGGGAAGAGCATTCAAATTCGGCACAAACTCAGGAACGGATTAGGTTAGAATCTGGTGACCTGACTTTAACACATCTTTTTGGCCATAGCTCAGTACTTAATATTAGACAGAATTGTCAGCTTGTTCCACTTTGTTTGCATTACCTTTTCTCTAACTGATTTCCATGGGACAGAACAGTCAATTTCCCTGAACCAACTTAAGACATGGGTTCAGAAAGTTTGAATACTGCTCCATTAAATAATTGTGGACCTAAATTTGGCTGTTATCACTTTCAAGGATGTCAAGAAGACAGCTTTGAAGGCAATAACTCTACCAGGCCTCCTGCTCTGTTTGAATCATTTACTTAAAGTTGTTTGACTACATGCAGGTGTGCATACTGGTGATGCTATATATCCTCCACTCTGACAAACTGGTGTAGAGGAAGAAATAAGGGGGGGGGACTAACTCTAGTGAATGGGGCTAGGCGGTGAGCCACAGTTGTGGAGTGTAATCACAAAGTGTGCATTTTCAGCACTGCATGCTGGCACGCACCATTGTTGAGGTCATTTTCATAGTAGACCATGGCAGTGTACTAAAGGTTGAAGTCCATGCTTCACTGGCCTGAGTTCAAGTCTACCATTTGCTGTGTGTCTCTCACTCTCTCTTTCTGTTTCCCCACTTTCCTTCTTTGCTGTAAAATTAAAGGAAATTTTATTTTAAAATAAAATTTAAAAAAAAATTAATGGCAGTCTGAGCCTTGGGGACAAATTTGCAGTGCACAAGTTTATGAATGTCAGGACTGCAGAGTTTTCCACTACTGTTTGGTCTCTTGGTAAAGAAATCTCTCTTGACATTAAGGCAGGGCTGTTTGAAACAGAAGTTGATGTTTTATTGTCTATGCAAGTTTGAAGTCCATGGTAAAATTGGTGGTCATAATGGCTCTTCCAAGTATGAATCTAAACGTCATTGATTTCACTTGTCCTCTTTTTTTTCCTGCTGAGACAAATCATCTAGCATGTTCATGCAGCACCATCAATAAATTTCAGTCTCTTGCAGACTGATCAAATTCCAGCTATACTAATGACATTCTCTTTCACATTAGCTCCACATAGCCTTGCTTTGTTAGCAGTTATAGCAGGGTATCAGAGTAAATTAAGACATAGTACCATTTAAACCAGAATATGTTCAGGCTAAAATTTTGAGGATGTATTTATTCTGATTGTAGCATTTATCTTTAAGCAGTGACAAGCCTTAGACAGCTAGCAGGTGCTTATTCTGGTTACAGTTTACTTAGACAAATTACTGAGTCACTGTGGCTACATACCAAAATGGCAATGCCTGATTTAGGAACCTATGAAGTTATGATGCACTTGTTTGTACTCAAGGCAGATTTGCCTATATTCTGTTATGTGTCCTTGAACTAAGTCCTTCAAGAGAAGTATTGATGATGATGCTGTTCTTTCTCTCTAGGAACCCAGCAAAGAAGGAAGTGGCGGCAGCAGCAAAGGACCCAAACCACACAAGTTAACCAAGGAGCACCGTGAGCGGCCACGTAAGGACTCTGAGAGCAAAGCTGCATCGAAAGGAGATAATGATAGAGACGGGAGCAGCAAGACTGGCCGTGATCCTTCCTCTTCCTCATCCTCCTCTTCAAAGAAGCCGTCAGACATCAAAGTGAAAGATGAAGTTAAGGTCCTACCCAAGGCTGCCTTTAAGGAACCTAAACTCACCCTGAAGGAGTCAAAGATGGAGGGTATGTCACCTAAAGGAGGGGGGGCTGGGAGTGGGGGAGGTGGTGGGGGAGGAGGTGGCGGAGGGCCAACAGAGTCCAAAGCCCCTGGGAAACGACCCTCTACGGTGGAGTCTCCAAAACCAAGTGCTAAGAAGCAGAAGAAGAGCACTGAGGGACCGAAAGGACCCACCAGCGGGGCCTTTACAGGAACCTCTCCCCGTGTATCTTCCTCATCTGCAGCCAACCAGTCCTATCCTGAGAAGAAACCTCCAAAAGAGAAAGGTCGCTGGGCCAGAGGCAAAAACGACACACAGGAGCTGAAAGAACCCAAGAAACTTCCAGACTCAGAAGAGTCTAATTCAGAGGATGAAGCATCTTCAAAGTCGGAGGTATGAGGATGAGAAAAAAATTGGGGGGAAGAGAATAAATAGTGATTGGGAAATATTGTCATTCAAAATATTAGTACAGTCATCAGTAAGTTGAAGCTAATCAGTTAAATAGTTATTTTAACTTTTATACTTACCTGTTTATTGCAACAACTCATTTATCTGGAGACATTAGACTGAGTTTAGCTGGATCTTTTATCTTTTTTTTAAATACAGTCAAAAAGAAACATAATTATTATCTTGAGCTCAAGACTGTCTGACTTTTAGTCCCATTAACTTTCTTATCTTTTCTGTCCTCCTGCTTCCTCTCTTGGACTCACTGTTCTCTTCTCCTCCTCTTACAGCAGTCAGCTCCCTCCAGTCTTTCCAACTCCAGCTCTAGTTCTGACTCCAGTTCAGACTCAGACTTTGAGCCAGGACAAAAACAAGGGCAAGGTACAGTTCTTTCAGCTACAGCCCATTTCCAAAAGTTTGGGATGCTGTGTGAAATATAAATAACAGAATCCAGTGATTAGAGTATTAACACAGCTGTGTGACTCTTTGTTCTTCCCTTAGGGCCCCTGCGGTCCATGGTAGAGGAGATCCAATCAGAAGAGTCAGATGACGACGACAGCAGCTCAGAGGAAGAGACGCCCATCAAAACTAACCCACCTAACCGCGACTCTCGGTCAGTCTCCTCAAAACCCCTTCGCACTGTGAGATTTCAGGCTTTCTTAGGCTACATTCACATTGCAAGCAAAAGTGGCCCATATCTGATTTTTGTTAAGACAATCTGAACAGCACAGATCCCATTTTTATTTTCACATGCGGCTCTGATGGCGGTCTCATTTAAATTATAATGTGAACTACTTCTTCTTCTTCTTCTTTCGGCTGCTCCCATTAGGGGTTGACACAGCGGATCATCTGCCTTCATCTCATCCTATCCGTGCAATCCTCTTCCCTCACACCAACCCTCTGATTGTCCTCCTTCACTAGATCCATGAACCTTCTCTGTGCTCTTCCTCTTCTCCTCCTGCCTGGCAGCTCCATTTTCAACATCCTTTGTCCAATATATCCACTATCACTTCTCTGAACACGTCCAAACCATCTCAGCCTTGCCTCTCTGACTTTGTCTCCAAGCTTCTCAACCTGAGCTGTCCCTCTGATGTGCTTATTTCTAATCCTGTCCATTCTGGTCACTCCCAGCAAAAATCTCAACATCTTTAATTCTGCCACCTCCAGTTTTGCCTCCTGTCTTTTTGTCAGCGCCACTGTCTCCAGAAAATACATCACAGAAGGCCTTAGTACTATCTTTTAAACCTTCCCTTTCACTCTTGCTACTATCCTTCTGTCACAAAGCACCCCTGACACCAATGTTCCCTCTAAGCTGTGCACTTGCATGCACGCTGCATAGATTTGCTGCGCGTGGAGGACATGGGAGCAGTGCACAACTGTGCAAGCATGCAGCTTAGAGGGAACGTTGCCTGACACTCGTCTCCACTCACTCCACCCTGCCTGCACTCTCTTCTTCATCTCTCTTGTGCTCTGTGCACTACCACTACTCCTTGCATCTTCACTGTTCCATCTGCCTCCCTCTCATTTATGCATAAAGTATTCCAGTTCTGATTCTGAAATCTTGCAGAAAGCCTTCAAGAAGCTGCTATAGCTGCAAAGGGTGGACTGACTCCATTTTAATGCCCATGGATTAAGAATAGGATATCATTAAAGCTCCCATAGGTATAAGTATAGGTGGCCCAGAACTTTTATCCATATAGTGTGGCTGCAATTATCTCAGTGTTTAAAATGATCTTTATACTTTGTGTTAATACATCAAGAAGAATACACTACTCACAAAAAGTTAAGGATATTTGGCTTTCGGGTGAAATTTCAGCATGGATCTTAAGTTCACTATAACCTTTACAGGTGAACTTAATTTGACCTTCTCCACATGTTTGAATGCACGTGTCCAACTGTTCAGTGTTTCAGTACTTTTTGCATAACTTGCTGTTTTCTAACAAGGTGCTTAACGGCAAAATTTATAACTGGTGTTTGATCCTTGACTAGACCAATAAATTTTTCTGGTTCTATTATAATAGGTATTTAAACAGTCCTCTTCATCATGCTATTCATATTTTGACATCATGAGACAAAGATGACACCAAAAATTGATCAACAGTACCTCGCCATTGTGAGGCTTCAAACAGGATGTTCTCAGAGGGAAGTGGCCACTGAGCTTAGAGTGTAACAGAGATACAGAGAGACTGGAAAGGAGTTCCTCCTTCCCACAGTCGCCAAGTGCTTGCTCACAGGGGATTGTCTGATTGTGGGAGTTTTCTCTCTAACACTGTAGCATCTTTATCTTGCAGTGTAAAGCGCCTTGAGGTGACTGTAGTTGTGAACTGGCACTATATAAATAAAACTGAATTGAATTGAATTGAATTGAATTGAATTGAATTGAATTGAATTGAAGTGAATTAAATTGAATTGAATTGAATTGAAGTCAAGCTGGAATTGATGGTCAAGGGCACATGACAAATTTTTGAGACACTGACATTTTTTGTTGTGGTATACCCACCAGTGTTGCTGGCTTTTGTTTCAATAAATTGTCTGAGCTAAGGAAATCACCATTGCATGCTTCTACTTAAATGCCCTACTTTCATGATATAACATCACTGTCAGAGAAAGTGAGTGATGTGCGTCTATCTACCTTGGTCTCCCATATATTTCAGTTGACATTTAATAAATAAATAAAAATAATAATAATAACTACATACATGTCTAGCTCATCAAAATACATATAAAGTATGAGGCTATCATTATTCAAATCTTAACTTACATGCATGGGCAAGACCTTAGACACATATTACACAAGCCTGTGCACGCACATGTATACCTACTGATTGTTACCTGAATCCCAAGTTAGCTGGAGGTGACATGTATTGTCTTTTGGCCTTGAATTAATGTGCCTGTAAATACGTCCTCCCCCCCTCATTCCTATTTGTTAAGTTATTCATAGAACTGCTGATTGCAGGCAGCCATCGTCAGAGCTAAATGAGGGCCTTTGTTATTGTTGAGTAATTAGGACAGCCATCATCGTGCTCCGAGATGACAGGGTCAGTTAAATAGTTTCTCTCTCTCAGTAGTCCGGGCTGATTATGGGAGCTCAGGCTGGCAGGCAGGCAGGCAGGCCTGGGAGCTGGAGTTGGGGAGGGATGGGAGAGGAGTGGGGGTAGTACAGATGGAGAGGAGTGGGGAGGAAAGCAGACCTTATCTCAAGCAATTAATCAGAGACACTCATATTGCGGGACAATTATTCAAAGCTCACTCCTGCATAACTCAGCCCAAGGTTCCAGTGGGCTCGCTGTCTCTTTCCATCCCCCCTGGACTGGAAGGTCAGGAAAGTGAGAGGAAGGTGGAGCTGAGAGAAAGAGAGTGATTGTGTGTTGGAGTCAGCTGAGGCAACCGAGGGTCAAAGTCACTCAAAGTCTAGTCTCCTCTGGAGGCCTTTTTTTGTTTTTCAATGAGTTTATTCCCCATCGTGTTTACATGTATTAAGTTTTTTTTGCCAGTGGTGTAATAACCAGGGCGTTGACTGTTAGTGTCTCTGTGTATTGATGTGTAGAAATGTGTATGCTTGTGTTTGTGTATTAGGGCCCAGGGCAAGCATTATCAACATTCCTCGGTGGCAGCAGGGTGGCTCGCCTGGCACCACACAAACAGGAAAAGGAAATAGCTCAAATTCACCATAGTTATCTCCCAGAGAGCCCTCACAGTGTGCATGAGTGCTTGTTTGTGTGTGTGTGTGTGTGTGTGTGTGTGTGTAGCTGCATGTATGTGTGGGAGCACAGTAGCCTGTTTAAATATGGATCCCAGTGGCAGTGCAATGGTAAACAGCAGCAGATGCCTTTATTGAGAGTTTCCTCATTAATATTGAGACCATGTTGATACTTAAAGGGCAATTCAGGGCTTTCTTTAACAACTGAGGTAGCTACTGTGTAGTGTAGTGTTCCCCAGCACTTTTCACCTGATGTACAGTCCAGCAAGATGGCCTCAAGAACGCCTTGGACAAAACCACCTCCTATTTTGAACTCCTTTTAAACTGAATCAGATCACATTTACTCTTTCATTCAGGTTACCTCTACTGGTTATGTTAGGAAACTGTCTCAACCATGTCTCCATGAACGTGAAAATAATAAATGACCAATATTCCCTAAATAATAAGGAATATAATGAACTGGTTTGCATAAAAGATGTCTGTTGGAGTGTGAATGTACTATAAGTACGCTGGTAATATGAAACCGGGAAAAGCTTGTTAATTTGCCAGATTTCCATAAATGAATGAAGATGGTCTGTGCATGTAAAACCCTAATTTCAAAAATTATTTGGAAATTTCACAAATCAATATTTTATTCACAAATGAACACATAAAACATATCAAATGCTGAAATTGAGATATTTTACTGCTTGATGAAAAATACTAACTCATCTTGAATTTAATGGCAGCAACATGTTTAAAAAAGTATGGAGAGTGGCAGCAAAAAGCTGGAGTCAAGTTAGCGGTACTGAAAAGAAGCTGCTGGAGAGACATGTTAAAACTAATTAAGATAATTAGCAACAGGCCATTAATGTGATTGGGTATAAAAAGAACACCTTAGAGAGGCAGAGTTTCTCAGAACAAAAGATGGGCGGAGGTTCAGCAATCTGCAAAAAAACTGCATCTACAAATTATGGAGCAATTTTAGAATAATGTTCCTGAAGATAAAATCTCAAAGACCTCATCTACAGTACGCAACATCACGAAAATATTCCCAGAATCTGTGTGCACAAGTGACATGACCAAAAATCAATACTGGTTGCTGGTGATCCTCAGCCCCTCAGATGACACTGCACTGCAAAGAGGCATGATTCTGTCATGGAAAGTACTAAAAACGTGCACATCTGGAAAGACACGGTTAATGCTGAAAGATATATACAGGTTTCAGAGCAAGATATGCCCCCCTCCAGACCACATCTTTGTCAGGGAAGCCTTTAATATTTTAGAAAGACAATGCTAAACCGCATAAACCACACTGGAGGCATTACAACAGCATGGACCACTGGTAGCAGGGTCTGGGTCCTGGACTGGCCTGCCTGCAGTCCACACCTGTCACCTGCACTCTTGAGCAGCTGGAATCCTATATCAGACAAAGAATGGGGCAACATTCCGCTCCCAAAGATCCAGCAGCTGGTCTCCTCAGTTCCCAGATGTTTACAGACTGTTGTTTTAAAAAAAAAAAGGGGATGCTACACTGTGGTAAACATGGCCCTGTCCCAACTTTTTTGAGACGTGTTACTGCCATCAAATTCAAAATGACCTCGTATTTTTTAATAAAACACTAAAATGTCTCACTTTCAATGAACAGAGTGTTTTCTATGTTCTTCTGTGAATTAAATTTCAGTTTATAAGATTTGCAAATCATTGCATTTCATTTCTATTTATATTTTAAAAAGCATCCCAACGTTTTTGGAAATGGGGTTGTATGAACGTGTGGATTCTTGTTTCTCAGTGAGGTTTAAAGCAAACTTGAGATTCCGGGCAATACAGATAAAATGCAATTCATTTAGTCTTCAACATTAAATGGAAGCATTAGAAAGGAAAAATTCAGAACAAAATCAATTTATAAAAATGTAATAAGTTTCCCTATAAAATCTATATTCTCTTAATTTTCATTTAATTTAACTTCCTGATGCTGTACATCAAAAGATGTACTTGTTTTTTTTATAACCAACAATACACAAACAGCCAAATAATAAGTTTAGATATTGCTGTCTACACTGAGGATTTATGTGTCTGATTGATTTGAACACTCAAGTTACCACCATGCTGGACTTTTGAGCAACTGAACACCAGCACCACTATGAATAATAAAAACAAGCTGAAACAAGCTGAAATGGAATAGATGTAGTTAAATGTGCAAAACCAAAATTTTGGGATTCCAGCAAAAAAGAAAGTCTACTTGAGTTGTGACAGCAGGAGCCTCGATTGGATGATATCCAACTGTTGAAAAAACACACATTCTGATATGTAGTTTCAATAACTATTTTTAATTTTACAGTCTAAAAATATATAACCTAATGTCCAACACAAATTAATTAAGGCCACTGTCACAACAGTCCCAGCAAACATTTTGATGTTACACAACCATCGGTTATTGGCAGTCTTGTTTTGATGTCTAGTAACAGTTGAACTATAGTTCCCCAAGGTAAGTTGTGCTGACGTTCGAGGCGCTACCTTGACGTTGGTTTGAGGTACTTCTTAAACGTCACCAGAATATCCAGACAAGGTTTGCATACAAGAATTTCTTTCTACAATATTGATATCAAAACTCTCTTTGGAAAAGAGTGAGAAGAAAAAAACACATCTCAGTGGGGTCTCAAACTCATGACCTCACATTTTCTTATCATGTGGGTGAAGAGAAAGAGAACAGGACTGTAGTGAGCAACTTTGTCACATGGTGCGAAAGGAACCATCTGAAGCTTAATGTGGACCATAGAACTGACTGTGGACATGAAATGGACCAAAACACCAGTGTCCCCTGTTTCCATTCATGGGGTCTGTGTGGAAATGGTACAGGACTGCAAATACCTCACACTGACAATAAAATAAACTTCATCAAACACACAGAAGACATCTACAAAAAGGGTCAGAGCCGTCTCTATCTTCTGAGATGACTCAGGTCCTGTATTATCTGCCGGATGATGCTCAGGGTGTTTTATGAGTCTGTGGTAGCCAGTGCCATTCTCTATGCTGTAGTGTGCTGGGGCAGCAGCATGAGAGTAGTGGACACCAACAGTCTCAACAAACTGATCCGTAAGGCCAGTAAAGTACTGGGTGTAGAGCTGGACTCTCTGACTAGTGTCAGAGAGGAGGATGCTGGCCAAACTAAGGACAATGCTGAACAATCCTTCACACCCTCTCCATGACGTGCTGGACAGACACAGGAGCACATTTAGCAATAGGCTTATTCAACCACTACGCACCACAGAAAGCCATAAGAAATCATTCCTACCTATAACCATTAAACTCTA
>VUQH01028213.1:7253-25815 GCA_015106775.1 Etroplus canarensis | reverse complement strand
AGAAGGAAGGTAGATATATTGTGTGTGCAAGAAACCAGGTGGAGGGGAAGCAAGGCTAGGAACATCGGAGGTGGATTCAAACTGTTCTACTATGGCGTAGGTAGGAAGAGAAATGGAGTAGGGATAATCTCGAAGGAAGAGTACGTGAAGAGTGTTCTGGAGGTGAAGTGAAACCTGCTATGATGTATGGTTTGGAGACAGTGGCACTGACAAAAAGACAAGAAGCAGAGTTGGAGGTGGCAGAATTGAAGATGTTGAGATGCCAGGCAGGAGGAGAAGAGGAAGATCACAGAGAAGATTCATGGATGTAGTGAAGGAGGACATGCAGAGGGTTGGTGTGAAGGAAGAGGATGCAAGGGATAGGGTGAGATGGAGGCAGATGATCCGCTGTGGCGACCCCTAACGGGAGCAGCCGAAAGGAGAAGAAGAAGAAGAAGATCCCTGTTCCACATCTTGAGACAATGCCCTTCATTTTGACTTGCTCTGCAGGATCTGCATGCTTCTAAATTCTGGCTTTATGTATGTATGTGAAGAAAGCAGGGAAGTTTTTTATTATTATTATCAAGTGAAGTTTAGCCTGTCTAATGCAATGCCAAATAAGGCAAGTACAAGTAACCAAAAAGTCACAAGCTTTGTGGATTTTAGTGAATGTGACAGAAACTACGACACAGAAAATAAAGTGGCAATATAACATGGGAAATAGAGTTTGTGTTTTTGTTTTGCTAGAGTTATTGATTTGTGGCATGAAATGATGCAATATGTGAGTGTTGCAATCTGCTAAAAATTGCTAAAATGATCAGATATGGTTCAAAATAAGTATTCCAATCTATAGATGCATCCATTCTTAAAACCAATGATGGTGACCAAACAAAGCAGCAGCTGAAATAACAGTGAAATAAAAGAGAGTGCAGGAGTGTATAAAGACTGATGCTTGAGACAGTAAGAACAAACACAAGCTTCATTTGATCTTTATTATGTTTACTTTGCAAAGGAGTTGGAAAAGTTGCATTCAAATATAATATATTTGGCCTTAACATGCTAGATGCCAATCCGGTATTTGGCACAGTTTGCTGTTTTTTATTTTTAACTTGGATTTGGAAAATGTCAAACTATCTCCCAGCATTGGTAATGTGTCAGACATTGTCCCACACAAACACAATATTTGGCCCTACATTTAGTTTGTTGCGATCTGGTCACCCTACATATAAGTCAGTGATTAGTTATCATTCCACAGCTGAAAGATGCAACTGAAGAAATTATATTTAAGTACTTCTAATTGTAGATTATTGTTTCTGTTGTCCTGAAAATCCTAATCCAGTGCCTGTGGGGCTAGTGGGTTGATGTTAAATGATCTTCCTGTCTGCTGCTTCAATCCCAAATGTATGACTCTGAGATACAAAAACATTTAGCATCTGTTTGCCTTTTTTATTTAAAGGCTTTGCCCAGGAGCAACAGTTCCAGCTGAATCCAGAAGATGACACATTTGGAAACCGCGTAACCCTGGTGTCATCTATCATGTCATTCCCCTGCGATGTGGAGAGAGATTCAACTCACAGCAACCAGATCATGTGTTACACCAGGTAAAGTTCTGGACCAGGGAAGATGTTCCTGAATACACACCTCCTCCAAAAAACAAAACAAAAACAATTTTTCCACAAGCATTAACTTTTTATTTATATTGTTAATTTACAGTAATGTTTAATTATTCAGCCTGATCTTTCTGCTAAATATTATCATTATATTAATGTTAGTTGAGTACATAGGACAATCACCATGTCAATGCATGGCTAATTAATGTTTCTGTTCGTTTTCTGTTGTTTTTGTTAGTTAGTTTTATGTTAGTGTTAGTCCATTTATTAACACTTCCATATTGGCCTGTTTTTACCAAAAACTTCATATGTAGTTGTACATATCCATTTGCACGTGTCTAATTTGAACAACAAAATATCCTCACATTACATAAAGCAAGTAATTGGATTCTTGTCATAGTTTTAATGTTTTAATGAACTTAAAAGTAATGTAACTGTGATACAGTATGGTGTTTGACATTGTGGTTATCTAACCACAGCAGTGGAACAACAGTTACATCAACAACACTTTGATGAACCCCCTGCAGAGCTGTGGTATGCTGCAGAACTAATCATAATAATCTTGACAGTTTGTTTAGTTATCAGTATGGTTATTAATATTGCAGGGCCATTACCTTCTAATATAAAGTGCCTCACAGCAACTGTTGGGAATTGGTGCTATGAACAGAACTGAATTGAAATGTATTGAAAGTAAATTATATTTACCAATGAGCTTGGACAGCATTACATGGTATATTTTTCAATATCGGTTGGGCTGTGTCCCCTCCGAATCATATTATAATTACAGCCCCAATACACACTTTTTAGAAGCTACTTCATGCACTTCATTGCCATCTAAAATTATTATTTTGTTTCTCACAGACCTATGCCATCTGATTATTATGTGGTCCGTGTCAGTGTGGATGGTGTTCCCATTCCAGACAGCTATACATGCAATGGTTATTCATGGTCCTGCACTTTTATAGTAAGTCTGGGTACAATAATTTACAAATTTTTGGATTTGTCTTGGTGTTTTTGTCTTTTTTTCATCTTTAATATAACTCGTCTCAGCCTGTCTGGTATCACACACCTACTATCGAAACTCTGAGTCCAGCCAGTGGTCCTCCAGGTATAGCCCGTACAGCATGCAATGATTTTACTGAGCCTATTTTGAATTTTATTTTGAACCCTCTTCAATATTGCTACAGGAACTTTGGTGACTGTGTATGGACGAACGTACTCTGATGTGTATGGAAGCAACACAGACTTGAGCTCAAATGGCTACAATGTCAGATTTCTGAGGTATGAAAATTGAAAAAAATTTGATATTTCATTACCCTCACCAAAGCAATATGAAATGAAAAAATCTATTAATATTCTATAATAGACCCAGCTACATTTCAGTGAACATAGTTTGTAGTGTTTAGTGAAAGAACAAATACATTTATGCACCAGGTAATAAAGACTCCAATGCAATTTTCTTGTTTTATTTGCACATTGACTGAATTACTGTAATCTTGTTTAATGCAGAGCCTACATGGGAGGAATGCCTTGTGAGTTGCTTAAACCCAACTCAGATGAACTGTAAGTAGTTTGACTAGGTGCTTGTTGCATTGAAAAAATATGTTTCATCAGTGCACAGCACTAGTCATATGAAATAGAGACTAAATTGTACCTTAAACATTGTTAACTTTGTTAAATATCATCTTAAGGTATAATCTACAGCTGGTTTCTGAATATTCTCAGTGGGGATACATGAGCTGCAAAATGACGGGGACATATGTCGGTAAGCTGGTTTTGTTCAAGGTAAAATTACAGCTTCTCTTTGCATGTTTGATTGTAGTAATTTTGTTTGCTTCCAACAGGTCATCAGAACCTGAGTTACATTCTTGATGCTGATTTTGGAAGGTAAAGCACTCTGAGCATTTCACTTCAGCTCTTATTTTGATAGTTTTACATGCATTTATGTAAGATTTTTCCAACATTGTAACCTCTTTTTATATTGACCTTTTAAAGTGCACACAGATAAACTGAAACTGAACTGAGCAGCTTCAGTAGATTTAACTTCTTGATTACAAAATCTGATTGTACCATTATTTTTTAATATAATCTTTAGGAGTCTACCAGCGAGGAGTCTATTCAGGGTTTCAGCTTTGGGCAAGCTCTCCATGTTTCAGACCTTTGCAGGTGCATTAGATGGAAGATATCTGTCATTCATAAGATATGTTCCAGTTTTTATGAGTGATTCATTTGTGGTATTTGTTCCTAATGCAGTCAAATGTTTGACTCTTTCTTAGAGGTGACAGGGGTCTCTCCATCAGAGGGCAGCATCATGGGCGGAAATTTGTTGACTGTTCAGGGCCGCTTCTTTGACGAAACCGATCAGCCAGCACGCATTTTTGTTGGAGGTAATCAGTGCAGAAACTTACAAAAACACTAACCAGCAAGAGTCATGACAAGCACAAAGTGTTCAGCATGAATGGCTGAACAGATGAATGATGAGTGTGTTTCCACTAAACAAAACTTATTGTTTGAACAGCAAGTCATGCACAGGTGATAATCTCTGTCAATGCAGTGGCATGAATGCATACCTTAAAACAAAAGAAAACCACAGGATTTTCACACAGAAAAGGAAATCTTATTTCTAAGCATAGAGGCACAGGACACTCTGGCAGGTGATCAAATATGATGCTTTTCTTAACCCTTAAAGAAGTAATTTCCCCCCGGGGATTAACAAAGTATTCTTATTATGATTCTGATTATTTCGTGCAGAAATTATAACATCCTTAGTCAATATTTTTTGTCATAAATGTGCCACTATAGCAACAAAACACACATGCATATTAAAGAAAATCACTTGACAAACTATCTGCTCTAGTGACTACCATGCATGAAAGGGTTAAAATGTCATCTAACATGCTGTTGACTTTCAGTTATAGTACATATATGATAAAAACAGAAGTTACAATTTTGTCCAAATGTAAAACCCAGTGTGTAAACACTGAAAAGGAATCACTGTTGAAAGAGATTCCTCCCAGCGAAAAGACTTAGAAATTTCTTTAATTGTATGGCATTACCTTCTAAAAATATAAGTAAATAATGTTAGGAAGCAGCAAAACTTTACAATTACAGGGATGTAATCTAAATAGCAGTGGGACAAAAGTACTAGCAGAAAAAAATACTTGTCCTATCAAAGTTATTACCTTTCATTAATTACCTTTAATGTAGAATAATTACCTCTGAAAACAACAACAACAATAATAATAATAATAATATTACAAAATACTTCAAAGAAAGAAATGAAAATTATTTAAAAGACCCCAAAAATAACTAAAACACTTAAAATCATATTATACAAATTATACACAATATTATTTTGTTACTGTCATAAAGGTAGCCTTTGGCTGTTATGAGTTGTCAAAGTGGTGTTAATTTCAGTTGCACTTTGGATGCTTTTAAAATTCAGATATTTGATATATTGAGCAAATGTTTTGCAGAGTAACTACACCCATCACATGAATGCTGGGATGGAAAAGTTTGATATTTCTCTCTTAATTGCTAAATGGCATAAAATGTTAATAAAATACACATGCCTCAGTGTGAGTTCGTGCAAAGTTATAGCGTGTTAAGACATACTTTCAGTCAATGACGTTTGACATATTTCCACAGGTCTGCCTTGTGAAGTCCAAAGTGTGGATGATGACAGTATTACATGCAAGACTGCACAACAGCAGATGAACAAGAACATGGCAATGTACCCAGGTGAGAACATATTGTTCCCTTCATTGGCTTTTGTCTTTTAACTTGATGCAAGTGGTGCTTGTCCTAATCCATCATGCCACTGTATGTCATGCTGTGTAATTATCTGAGCAACACGTGGAAATCTGGTGACAACTTGAACAGAAGAATTTAAAGTATTCATTGTTGTATTTATCATCAAATCTGCATCTTAAAGATGATCTCCTTGTGTGTCACTGACTCAGACTTTGATGTGCTGTGTACTATAACAAGATAATCTCTTAACTGATGTGAAAAAAGCCCATATCTTTAATCACCCATCCTTCAAAAATTCTCAGTCACACTGCTGTGAACGGGAATTACGGTCTTGGGATTTTAAGGATTTTTAAGTTCTACTACTTTTTGTATCAGGAATAGAAAAACCTGTTTGCTTTAATACTTTAGTAATCAGGCATGTACACTGAAAGCTTTAGCTTTGCCCCAAGAAATTAGTTAAATCAAGTTTTTCAAGCTAAATGTACCTTGATTGTTATAGTATATGTAAAATGATTATTTTTGTACAATAACATAGTGTAGTGGTTTGCACATTTGCCTTACAAGCAAAAAGATTTCTTGTTCAATTCAAGGTGGGACACAAACCCTTTCCACCATGGAGGGTTGTGTCAGGAAGGGCATCTGGTTTAAAACCCTGGCCAAATTACGAATGCAGATTAATCTGCTGTGGTGACCCCTTGGGGAATATACAAGGGAGCACCCAAAGGTGCAATGTAAAATTTTCTTTAATACTATAAAGCCAAAATTGTGTTTTGCTCACTATGATATTTTATAACTAACTTTGAGCACCCATTTCATGAGATCTATCATAGGTTCAAAGGCCAAACTGCACAAATTTAAAGTCTCTGATGTAGCGTAATAGAAACAAGCATTGCTAAATTGGACGTTTTTTCTCTTTTTTGATGATTCACTAGAGAAAACTTCAAAAAGTGCATTTTGGGTAAGCTTTCGAGAGCCATATTACCATCTGAGAACAGTCTCCTACTTACCTACATTTTGATACCAGGCAGAAAATTTTAACCCACCCTTATGTACTTCAAGTGTCTATGATTTGGAAAGTATACAATACATAGTATACACATTTTCATGGTAAATATACTAAAAAAAAAAAAAAAATACTAAATATACTTATTTTCAGATTTATTCATAACCTCCAAGTATTGGTAAAGTATGGGTTCCTTTGCTTGAAAGATCTTATCAAGTTTCACAAAGCTTGTTTAACATAGAAATATTTTTAATAGAGTAGCACCTTCATTTAACATGATATACTACAGAAAATACTGTTGAGAGGTAAACCAGAACCAGAACGAGAGGGAATATTGTTTACCTAAAGGAAAATATACTTTGTCCAGAGAACCTGCACATTATTAAAATATGATAAAGTGATGATAAAGTGATTCTTACTGTTTATTTGCATGTGAGATTAAAAAAAAAAAAAACCCTACCTTGTCACTATACTCTTGCCTTGTCTGTTTTTACTTGCTTGGTTTTTGTCTGTGTTTGTCAGATTGTAGCCCTTCTAGTTTTCATCCGTCATCTCTAATGCATTGGGATTTTATGTTGTCACACTCTGCTGCCTTCTCAGTATTTTCTTAAATTGATTTGTATTGTGCATAGTTTCCTTTACATGCAGCTTCCCTCACTCTTTCAAGCTTTTTATCTTGTTGTTGTTTCTCCTGTACTAATATCACATGCTGTTGTTCTAATGGCTAATTTTACTATACTGGTAAAAGGACAAAAGTTGAAAACTGGCGATTTGTCTGGCACTTCTGATTATTATATTCTGTCCCAGAAAAATCAAAGCAGAAAACACCAAACCATGTCAAACAAAAAGCAAAACTAAATCACTCACAGAGCAACACTTCAGTGTCATGAAAAACCTGCAAAAAACAGGATCATGAACACGAATAAAAAAATTCAAGATTCAAGATTCAAGAGAGCTTTATTGTCATTTCAAACCATATATAGCTGATGCAGAACACAGTGAAAAGAGATAGCATTTCTCCAGGACCTGGCGCAACATATAAGCATATAGACATATGACAGGATGTTTTTTTTTTCTCACTGTTTAAAATTTAAGTTAAAAATAAATAAATAAAGTGCAACGTGTGCAACATAGTGCAATAGTTGCAAACAGTGCAAGAACAGCAAACAATGACAAGAACAATACCCTTTTTCATCTGACCCAGATGAACGTGAAAAACAAAATTTGTGCACAAAAAAATCAGTACACAAGAAAGGCACAGTGAAAAGACAACACAAGAACAAGACACTAGCACTGAAAGAAAAAGAAGAAAATAAAAACATATGAACAAAGCATCAAAAAGAAAACATATAAAATACATTAAAAAACACATGTGCTTATACCTCACTACAAAATACATATCTATCTTTCCAGGTTATAGTGCTTTTCATGCAAATAACCTTGAGAAACTGGGTCAAGATCATGGACAGCATCTTCAATGGAAAGCCTTCTCATGACTTGCTTTTAGTGTTCAGTAGTGAACTACTTGCTGTCTGTCTGTTGAGTTATTGGGCCTTTAATCTGAATCAACATACCCGCACAAAATGAAAAGTGTCCTAGAATACTAAAATTTTAAATGAACTCATTTAAAAGTTACAAGATATGAAACCCCTTTACATCACTTCCTGTGAGGCACAATGTCAAAATCTGTTCTGGATGTAGATGGGTACCTGACATTGATATCCATCACCAAAAAGTCTGAAATCAAATCACAAAAACGTAACTTATGTTAAAGAGCTATGTCTGGAGAAGGTGTATGTAAAGACTGGAAGCTCTAGGACTAAAACTTGAGGTCAGGAATAGTTTTCAAAGATAGCAGATTCTCAGATCCAGATGATGGTTCTGTTTTTGACCAAATTCTAGCATATGAAGTATCTCTAAACAGTAGAAGGAGTTAATCAATATTTGAATTTTATATATATTTTTTTGTAAATGGGATTTTCAATCTTAAACAAATAAAAAAAGAAATCACCACATCTGCATTCTGGATCAGAGACAGAAGAAAGCTGTTCAGTCAACAGGCATGGCCAGACTATATTACCATGCAAAATTTCAAGTGAATCTATAGAGATCTGTATAAGATACAACATTTTGAAATTGTGCCCTGTGTTAAAGATAGGGTATGTTCCAGTAACAGTTTTCCCTGACCTTGACCCGAGTTTCACCAAATTCTTATCAGTCCAAGAGAGGCCAAATATCTGCTAGTAGAAAATAATTCTGAAAAATTGGTATGCATTTTGTACTCAAATTGGAGATATATTTATCTGGATATCAGAAGCGGGATCACAACTCATATACACCCCTTCCGATTGTATAGCTCTAAATACTATCATGACCTACATTTATGTCTGTTCACATTTCGGTGCCCCACCCTCTTGCCCGCTTCTGAGTTTCTCTCCCAGTTCTTGGATTTTCAGCCCACTCATTAGCAGCATGAGGATCTGCACAACCTGAGAACTGCTGTGGGTCTTTCCCCAAACCACAATCTCGGGCCTACTGCATTTATCAGCCATTTTCTTAAATGCTCACTAATTGTAATTGAGGTTGTGGTTCCTGCTAGTGAACAGACAGAAAAACCATCAAATTGACTGATCAACATGTGTTAACTAATTTCTTGTTAGTGCTGATACTGGGCTAATGATTTTTTTGTTATTAATCATTCTGTTAAATAATTTCATGACTGATTATTTAAGAGTTTCAACTCAGTTTGGTTTTAATTACAAATAGCCAAGTCACAACAAAAGTTGCCTCAAGGCACTTTATACTGTAAGGTAAATACCCTGCAATATTAGATAAAAACCCCAAAGATCAGACATTAAAAAGCACTTGGCAACAGCGGGAAGAAGGAACTCCCTTTTAACAGGAAGAGCCTTACGGCAGAACTAGGCTTACGGAGGGGCAGTCTTTGGTTTGCAAAAAGAAATTTCTCTATCCAGAATTTTACATTACCAAAATCTATAAATTCATTTTCATGCTTATGTGATGAGCAAGCAAATTCCCCTACTTGTGAAGCTGTAAAATTGCTGAAACATTTAATACATCATCTAATTGTTGCTGTTTAATTTTTATTTGTTGGCATATTGATTAACTGTCTTATTGATTCAGCTCTCATTGTTACACACTGTATTTCTGCTCCTTACATCTAGGGGGAAGAGGCTTGAAAATGGAGGTATGGAACAACACAAGGCCCTACTCACTCCGCAATATTTGGGACTATAACGAGAACACAACTGGCTACTGGTCACAGTGGATCGACTCCATGCCCCACATCTTTCCAAATGAACTTGATTACTTCAGCGCACGATTAGCGGGCTACTTTGTGCCTCCAGCCAGCGCCAACTACACAATATATGTCAGCTGTGATGACCGATGTGATCTCTACCTCAGCAACTCCAGTCGCCCAGAAGATAAGGTACCATGAGAATTTAAAAAAAAAAAATATAGTTAATTAATGGTGTTGTTAACTGATGTGAACACTTTCTGGAGTCAGAGATAAACTGAGATTTATATAGATATTGTAGTGTTGCTATTTTTCCATTTTTTCTTTAATTCTCTGCTTCAGGTTAAAGTTGCATCCCAGCCATATTATGTCTATGACTACATGCGGCTGGACTCACAAAAGTCACAAGTACTGGCTTTGGAGAAAGGACAACCGTAAGCATTGCAGCACGGTTCTTTTTATCTGTGATTTGTGGTACACCACAGATGTTATGAACCTACTGAAAATAGCTACCTTTTGTTTCAGATACTACATGGAAATTCTGCTACAAGAATATGCTGGTGCTGCTAGAGTCAACATCGCCTTGTTCCAAGAACAGAGTCCCTTCACAGAAGACCAGACAGATGATGCTGTCAATGAAGTGCAGACGATTGATGCCAATTACGACATCTTTGATGAGGAACAGGTACAGTATGTGGTAGCTGCACACCATGCCGAGATATGCCAAGACCTTCAGAAAGCCTGGAGGACTATTGTTCAAGATCAATAAATAAATAAATAAAGGGATGAATGAATGAAAGAAAGAAAGTCTGGCCCCTTGGAAGCAAAATATAAGAAGAATGAGGGATTGAGTGAGACTTTTGCACAGGACTGTACAATTTCTTCTTCACAGACAAAGACAATTTTGAATCACCTAACAAATATGTTCATCCCATATCCTAAAGACTATGGGAGGAACAGATAAAACTGCTGCAGATAAAACAGCAGTACAAATGTCTGCAACAGATAAAATGCTTTACAGTAGTTTAGTATTATAAGTGCTATATGAATGTGTGAGCAATTTAAGTGCTGGAAAAGAGCTACGGCATTAATAAAGTTCAAACTACTTGAAGCCACTAAGGAGACTTAGCAAAAATTGTGAGTTGAGTGTGAATTGTGTGAGTTAGTGTCATACACGGGGGAATCTGACAGATTACACTCATTATTCGATGAAATTAATGTTTAGATCTGTGTGACACAGTTTTAGTTTCTATTTTTTTAGCTGCAAGCCCAGTGCTGTTTAACAAGCTGGTCAAATAAAGAACAGACATAAAAATGAAATTCAAATGTATGTTTAGTCTATATGGAAATTTGATTCAGAAAAGTACGAATCAGAAAAGTACAAATGGGCACCCTGTTTTAGGATGATATTATAAGGCTTATAGAACAATAAAAATTGTTTCAAAATTATTTGCAGCCAACAGAAATAAAAATCTATAAACGTACCTTTTGGCTGCTCCCTTGTATTCTCCACCAAGGGGTTGCCACAGGGGGTTAATCCGCACTGGTAATTCGGCAGAGATTTTACGCCAGATGACCTTACTGATGCAACCCTCCATGGTGAGAGGGGCTTGTGTCCCCACCTGGAATTGAACCAGGGACCTTTTGCTTGTTTGGTAAACACACAAACCACTATGCTACCAGGGACACTAGAAATAAAACCTATAAAGATTTTTTAATAATCTATATTTATTACTAATGCGCACACAGAGGTCTGAGGGTTCTTCCAGGATCAATGACGCTATTTTCTGGAGAACTGAATGGTCAGTAGGCTGTGATTTAATATCTGTTGATGTCTAATCTAGAATTTAACTAGTTCTGGAGCAGGTTAAGGCAGCAGCATAAGTTACCATGGTGATATACCCCAGTAAGAAGTGAAATGCCATCTTGGTACTAAAAACCCAGAGTTAACCTTGATGTTAACTGGATACACACAAATCCGGCTTCATAGTACAGGACACTGGGCTGCCTTACATAACTTAATGTGTTCTAGCTGATGGGAGGCTAAGCTACACCAGCTATTTCATTATAATGAAATTAAATGAAATTAAATTAAACGATATGAAAACACAACTAAATCTGATAAAATTCTCTGTCCAAGAACTAGAATTCTTTCTGAGTTAAACATGTTTTTGTCAGGGTGTTGAAGACAATAACTCAGATAATCCTGCACTACTTCAAAACACCATCAAACTATATTCTTTGGTATTGTTTGGATTAAGACTGGATTAAGACTTGAACTGCATGTGACTCATAATGAAAAATGAGCTTCACACCCCTGGTCTAATTGTTGGGTAATATTGTAGGGTCCTTACCTTGCAAAATAAAGTGCCTTGAGGTGACTGGTGTTGTCAAGTAGTTTTATATAAATATAAAAATAAATGAATTGAATTGAAAAACGGAATTTCTGCTGTTTTCCAGGTGGTTACCTTTGACGCATGGCCTGCCAGTATGGCTGGAGTCAAGGAGGTCCAGAATGTGACTGTCAGCAGCAGCTGTTCTAACCAACTTTGTATGAGTACCTTCTTCAGCCTAGGCTATGGGCGTGCCAAAACAGGTAATGTGGAAAGCATTGAATAGATTTTATAACCATGGCAGCCGGAATAGAGAATTTGGTAGCCACTTCAGAAAATTCTCTGCATATGTTGGTCAAATTTATTGGATCCCCAGAAAATGCGTTAATATGCTCATTCAATTGTCCTGTTTTTGCCTTCTTTAGGACCAATCCCAGTCAGTGCTTCAGCAGACGAGGTGGAAGCAGCTTTGAACAACCTGTGGTCCATCAAACCTGACACAGTCATGGTCACTAGACAAATTAACAGTGACGGTCACATTCAATTCACAGTCACATTCAATTCAGACAGAGGTAAGAAGAACCAAAAGGGATTTAGATACATAATAATGTCATGATTTCAGTCAGAGTGAGAGGAGAAGATCTAAGTGCAGGACTCTGGACACAGGATGAGAAAACAGAAAACAAGCTTTTAATCGCTGATAAGTCCATAAGGTTCAAACTGGCAGGGAAACACAAAATACAAAACACACACTGACTATCAGAGACATAGACTAACAACACAACCAAGAACAAGGGAAAGGCAGGGGTATAAATACACAAAGACAAATGAGGAAAGAGGCAACAAGTGGGAGGGGAGCCCAGGCGACAACAATAAGGGTCAGGAGGCAAAACTGAACACAATATATAGAATACAAATAGTTTCAAAGTAAAACAGGAAGTGAGAAACACAAACTGAGAATGCAGACATGACAACTTGACCGGAGGACATGAAAGCAAGAGGATAACACATATGAAACTAAAAACCAGCTAAACACAGGAAAGGACTGAAACAAGGACTCAGACTAAATGCAAGAAACACAGAAGAACAAGGCAAAACAGGAAAGAATAACTACACACAGAAGGCAGTAACTAGAACTCAGATACAATAAACCGTACTAAATATGAGCAGGACTAGAACTGAGGCTCAAGCATAAGAGGGAATACAATAAATGGAACATATGAATGATGAAACCATAAACAAGAACATACAAAACTAGAATATAAATAAAACTGAGCAAAAAGCAGAAATGCAGGGACTCAGACTTGATGTAAAGAAAATATAAGGGAAGTTAAAATATGAGACAAAAACAAAACTGTATGAAACAAGAATCTAGGTACGAGAAGAGCAAGGAGACTGAACACAGGGAAACACGAGGAAAACATAAAGAGAACTAATGAACTAACATAGGCTGGCGCTGGAGCTGAGCGTTAAACATAAACTGAGGATGCAATAGATGGTTGCACTTTATTTATTTTTAAAGTTTTAATTTTAAATTTTAAACTGTGAAAAAAAAAACCCTCCTGTCATATGTCTATATGTTTATATGTTGCACCAGGTCCTGGAGAAACGCCATCTCATTTCACTATGTTCTGCGTCAGCTATATGTGGTTGAAATGACAATAAAAAAGCTCTTGAGTCTTGGTGCATGGAAACCAAGAAACTCACCAACAATGGTGAGAACTGAAAACAAAACCCAGGTTCACAACAGTAAACAGAAACTGCACAAAAAACATAAATACAAGGACTCAAGGATAATATGTACAGAAAACATAAGGGAAGCTAGAATATAAGAACCAGAACCAAAACTACAAAAAACAAGAACCTATGTACATGAAGAGAAAATAGAAAAAAACAAACATCTAAGAAACGAACAAAACCCAAGGACCATAACAAATAATCAACAAAAACAGTAACTTTGTAACCAACTCTTATATCTGATGTTAGATTTGGTATTAAGTAACCAAAGCAAAATTAAATTTACATTGTCCTCTGTGCTTATAGGTGACTTTGGGCCTCTTCGCTATGAGGTATTTGGCATAGACACCAACATCACAGTTACTGAGGTTACCAAGGGGAGGAGCAGCATGAAAACCTACACTCTGGTCTGGGGAGGAATCCCAACAAAGCCTATCACCTTCAACGCCACTGAATCTGAGGTTTGCAATGTGAAAAAGTCCAATGATCATCTCTCTTTGTGCTCAGATATTGAAGTTATATTTTTCTCAAATGATTGGGGTAAAGATTTTTGAGGAAAATAATTATCAAAAATTTGGAATATTACAAACCTCCAAATTCTCCAAACACTATTTTTTACAGTTTTCTAAACAGGCGTCTTGAAATAAACAACACTAACGCCCAGCTTGCATGATTGTTAACAGGTGAAAATGGCTCTGGAAGACATGATGAAGGCAGAGTGTCCTGGGGAGATCTTGACCTTTGAAGGCACCAGTGTGAAATACTTCAAAGACTTTGAAAGTGACAATTCTCAGGTCAGTGAGGACAAAAAAATCTACTAGAACAGAGAAGAACGAACTTTGTTTTCCAAAACATAATGAAAATGAGGGAGAAAACTGTTACAGAGATTTGCTTATTGAGATTGTATCTTTAAATACTAACAAAAATCTCACTTGTTGTTGCTTTTCAGTTATTATTTTTCACTCTCTGGAGAATTTGATTCTTACAATTTTCATGCATTTAGCAGTTCAGTCGTCCAAATGAAGGGATCGCTGTGGGTCACTCTGGGTTCTGTGGCCGGTGGTCGCTGATGAATCCTGAGATCCTTTTCAGGGAGAGCTACATCACAGAGTCTGGATACTCATATGGACCAGTTTCATTGGACAAATACCCAATGGTAAAACACATCATTTATTTATTTTTCTTCCATTTTCACAAGACTCATTACTTCTCCTGAAATATAGGTCAGATTTTTGTGACATTTGCACACATCACCTAATGGGTCTTCATTCAAATTGTGCTCAAGGTCATAGTTGTCCTTTAACCAGCGCTTTTATATTTTACAAGAAACACTGCTCAAGAAATGGTCTGGATTGTAATAGTTATAAAATGAGCATTTGCATGTGAATGCTGTCATTAAGTTTGTTTGTGGGATAAGAATGTTTAAAGCAATGTTAAAGCTGGTCAAGTTCTAGGGCCGTTTTCCTGGACATGACTGTTTGGGAGCAGCCATGAGTGTTCAGTCTTTTGAGTTTGTGCAATGCAGCTGACCGATGACAATAAAACTTTTCACTTTCTTTCTGTATTCATGCATTACAATAACCTGTGAATTATGATGGCTTGTAAGCCAGATGAGCTACTTCATTACAGATATTCTGGTTGCTGAATACACTGTCAAAACTGAGCCAAAAAGTTACATTTCTGATTGATTGATTGATTGACTGATTGATTGATTTTAATTTATTTTCTACCAGCTTTGCTTTGCATACAAAGGAATGTTGAGGGATGAAGTTGGAATGATGTTCAGCTATGACGACAGTATCACAGGCCAAACCCAAACAGGGACAACGAAGATTAACACACTCTTTAACAAGGGTTCCGAGTCAGTAAAATCCCAAAGTGCTTCTGATTTATCTGATATATCAATTACATGTCAATATTCCTTACAAGACAGCAGTGTGTAAGTGGGATATTTTCTTTACAGATGGAGTTACAAATGCATGAACCTGCGTAGTTCTCTGCAGACAGATTACATCGGGAGTAATTACTATCTGCTGGAGTTTTACCTCTACAGGGGTTCTTCTGATGCAGATTTCTATGTAGATGTTGTTCACATTGGAAAGACAGCCACCACAAATGATGAAAATGGTACAGACCTGGATAATACTTTTGGTTTTGTATGGGTTTTTTTTAAAATATCAGAGCTTGTTGTTGTTTAGATATTCTAGTATTTTATTTTATTTATATTTAATTTTGCAGCATTTAAATATCTTTATATAAATTTGATGCCTATAAACTTAGACATGAACACCTGTTTTCTCAAAGTAAATATTTTGAAATTGATAACATAATTTTTTGTGGATGTTTCACACAGCTGTTCCTAACAAGAGGAGGCCCCCTCCTTTTGAAGGATCTGGTCGGTCATTTGAGTTGATCTCTGTCAGCAAACACGTATCATCCACAAAACAGATCAGCTACAAGATCAAAGCCACACCTCTGGACTGTGCATTTGATTTTCCACTGCTAGACATTGACTTCCTGCAGGTAAATCATTCATTTACATGTGTAGAATAGCAATGCCGGTTGAGACTATATTAGACTGCAGGAACCATAAATCTAATGTCTGTTCAGCTTCAGTTATTTTTGTTGTTGTTTTGTTGCCAAGAGGTCCAAATTTGGGCAGAATGGTAGAGTCTGGGTGAAGTTGAAGTAAGCAAGTGGTAACCAACTGTACAGCCAGAAATATGAACTAAAAAACACTAAGTTAAATCATTGTTGGAAAATAGCTGATGGTTATCGAGTGCAATTCAACAAATGCTATCCCTCTTCTGTCCTCCACATGGACATCCTTGTTAGCATGTTTACATGCATGCAAATAAGGCCTGCCCTAAAGTGATTGGTCAAAAAAAACCTGGACTACAAACAGAAATCAAAAAGCATCTGTTACAAATATGTCGTCCCTTGCTTACACGATTCTACATATTTATGTGCAAGAATCTCTTTATAGTGACTTTAGATACTTCACTGCTTCCATACTTCCTCAGTAATACTAACTAATGGGCTTAGTCATGTGAACTATTTTTTGGCTGTTGAAATCCTAATGTGTGGGAAAAAGTGATTGTTGAGTGTTGAAATGTGAATAAGAGAAGAAAGGAGGTTTTCCAGTCAGGTAAGTACAGTGTGAGTCTGTTGAAGTAACAATATGAGAATATAGCCTTATATAGCCTATCTTGTTGATGGCTTGTGTGTCATGGAATATAAACTCCACACAAAGAAAGGACTTGTCACGGGTGAGTGTCTAGGCGAGGAGAGGTGTGGCGTGGACCCACGAAGCAGTACCGCTGAGGCAGGCTTATAAACAAAAAGGGCTTTATTTAGCCAAGCAGGAAATAATAGTCCAAAACCAAAAACCACCCGGGGAGAAAGCCGGGGGAATATTCCAAGGGGGAAGGTACTGACACAGGAAGGGAGACGGAGACGGTGACGACGACAGCACGACTGGGGCATAAGAAACGTAATGACCGGACGAGGGAGAGACGAGGAGACAAAACTTAAATAGACGAGACAACCAATGAGAGGACGACAGGAGGCAGGGGACGCAGCTGAGACAACTAAGGAAGGGAAGTGCAGGGGGGAACAGACGGACTACCAAAATAAGACGCAGGGACCAGACGCGGACAGAGACGGAGACCACTAACATAGGGAAAACAGGCAGGGCATGGGGCAAAAGGGAACAATAGAACACAAAACCAGACACAAAAACCCAAACTAAAGAGCGGACCATGACAGGACTGGGGCTAGACAGTAAACCTGAATTCTTCTGCTATTACTTTTCCGTGACTATGGATTGTTTGAATAAAACAGACAAAAAATATAAAAGACCGAGTACATATCAGTTTACAAAATTGGTCTGGTAACAGTTATTTTGACACCACGTATCCCTTTTAAGAGATTAGTGTTGCCTCAGCAGTGTGACTTCATGAAAACAGTGGATATGTTCAGTAGCCCGCAGCCATGAGCTTTAACTTACAGTACAGAGAGACACCTGAACGGTCCTGTGTGTGTCCCATGCCTCAACAGGTACAATATTGTACTGCATTTATCATTTGGATAACAAATTACAGCAGAGGCACACCAAACTACCATTTGAAAAAATGTGAATGATTGTCATCTGCTTCAGTTGAACCTGAATAAAATCTTTTTCCTGCAATAAGTATGCTGATTTCAGTGAGGTTTGTCCTGTACAGTTGAGCTTTTACTGTATATAATACTGCTTTATTTAAAATAAAAAGTTTCCAAAGACAGATATTCTTTTCACAATTAAATTGGGACATTAAGTAGTTATTAAATAATTTTTAGACCAGAGTAAGGCCTGGAGCAGGACAGCACATTTATAATTTAAGCTAGTTTGCAGTGTTCATACTGAGAAATTAAAAAACAATAAAATAAATTGCACAAAAGTTAAAAAATATATACATCTTCTTCTTTTGGCTGTTCCCGTTAGGAGTCACCACAATGGATCATCTGCTTCCTCTTTAATTCTCCAGCTTTCTTCCTGTCCTCCTTCACTACATCCAAACACCTTCTCTGTGGGCTTTCCCTTTTCCTGCTGCATGGGAGCTCTATCTTCAAAATCTTTTGACCAGTTTTTTCACTGTCTCTGCACATGTCCAAACCATCTCAACCTTACCTCTCTAGCATTTCAACTTGAGCTGTCCCTCTGATGCCCTAATTTCTAATCCTGTCCATCCTGGTCATTTCCAGAAAAAATCCCAACATCTTAAACTCTGCCACCTCCAGCTCCACCTCCTGTCTTTTTGTCAGTGCCACTGTCTCCAAACCATACATCACAGCAGGTCTCACTACTGTCTTGTAAACCTTCCCTTTCACTCTTGCTGCTATCCTTCTG
>VUQH01028210.1:10162-22202 GCA_015106775.1 Etroplus canarensis | reverse complement strand
GTAATCCTTACTAGTGTGGTTTCTGTGCTATGATGAACTCTAAATCCGGACTGGAACTCTTCAAATAAACCATTCCTTTGCAAGTGATCACACAGTTGTTCTGCAACAACTCTTTCAAGAAATTGGTCTGTAATTAGCTAAGGCGGGTGTTAACACAATGCCACAGTCCTCCCAGGAGCGGACGTCCTAGAAAATTCACCCCAAGATCTCAGAAAGTACAAAAATCCAAGATCTAAATTTCAGGCTCTACGGGGCTCTGATAGCATGTTAAATGTTAAAGTTTATGACAGTACAGCTAGAAAAAGGCTGAACAAGTATGGCTTGTTTGGATGGGTTGCCAGGAGAAAGCCTCATGTCTATTAAAAAAGATCCTGGCAGTACGGCTTAGGTTTGGAAGGTTGAAACTGAACAAGCTGCAAGAGGGCTGGAACAATGTCCTTTGGACAGACGAGACCAAAGTAGAGACGGTTGGCCCTAATGCACAGCACCATATTTAGAGAAAATCTAACACAGCAGATCAGCACAAACACCTCAAACTAGCTGTCAAGGACAGTGGTGGAGGGCAAGACGTGTGATATACACTACATGGACAAACATACTGGACCACATCGCTTTATCAGTGAATTCAGGTGCTTCATTCAGTCTCATTGCCACAGGTGTATAAACTTAAGCAGCTAGCCAGGCAGTCTGCCTTTACAAACATTTAGGAAAGAATGGGTTGTTGTAAAGCTGAATTCCAGTGTGGTACTGTAATAGAACGACAGCACTGCAACAAGTCAGCTGGTGAAATTTCTTCCTTCCTAGATATTCCACCATCAGCTGGAAGTGGGATTATGCAAAGTAGAAGCATTTAGGAACCACAGCAACTCAGCCACCAAGTGTCAGACCACGTGAAGTTACAGAGCGGGGTTACAGAGTGCATAAAAGTGTACAGTGCTCAGCTCACTCAATAACTGCGATGTTAATGCCTCCTCTGGCATTAACATCAGCATAAAAATTATGTGCCAGGAGCTTCATAGCATGGGTTTCCATGGCTGAGCCACTGCATGCAGGCGTTATATCACCAAGCATAAGATGGAGTGGTGTAAAGCACACCATCACTGGACTCTGGAGAAGTGAAAATGTGTTCTGTGGAGTGAGCCATGGTTCTCTATCCGGCAGTCGGATGGATGGGTCTGGCTTTGGTGAACGCCAGAAGAACATTACCTTCCTGACTGCACTGTACCTCCACCCCTCCTTTATTGTTTGGTGGAGGAGGGTACTGCTATGGAGTTGCTTTTCTGAGGTTGGCCTGGGCCCCTTGGTTCCACTGAAGGGGAATCTTCATGCTTCAGCTTGCCAAGACATTTGGGACAATTCTATACTCCCAACTTTGTGGTAACAGTTTAGAGAAGACCCTATTCTGTTCCATCATGACTGTGCCCCATTGCCCAGAGCAAGCTCCATAAAGGCATGGCTGGATGACTTTGGTGTGGAAGAACACCACCAACAAACAGGTCCCGAAATTAATTTGTCCCAGCAAGCATCAGTTTTAAATGAAGCATTTGAATATTTGTTGGACTTTCTATTAGTTGGGTTAATAACCATTAACATGTGAAAGGGTATTAGTCTGTATATGTGTTTTCTGTTATGACTGTCTGTATGTTTATTTTATATACTTTCTTTACCGTGCAAAATGAATTTCCTTCGGGATAATAAAGTTTTATCAATCAATCAATCAATCAAACATGACAGGCCCACACTGAGCCCTGACCTCAACCCCATCCAACACCTCTGGGATGAATCAGAATGGCGATTGTGAGCCAGATCCTCTTGTCCAACATCAGTGTCTGACCTCTATCTGGATGAATGGGCAAAAAAATTCCCACAGACAGACTGCAAAATCTTGTAGACTCCATATGCATGTCTGTTTAAAATGGGACGTCATTAAATCTCCTGTAGGTGTAATGTGTAGGTGGTCCAATACTTTTCTCCACATAGTGTATGTCCCTGGCTAGAACTGAAGAGTTATTTCAGTTATGAAGCATGTGCTTTAATCATTTGTCTTCTTTTGAAGTCTGAAGTAACAGTTACGTTAATGAATAGTTAAAACTTTGTAGAATGGATGCTTATAGTCCTGAATAATGACGGTTTTTCAGGTATTCTTGGTTGCAACTGTGGGAAATACGAGTCTTATTCCGCAGCGCCCTTTAGTGTTTGAATACCAGCATCTACGGTTTATTCACGTTATGTACGTCAAGCAAAGACTAGAATCGGTTCTTTCAATAATTGAAAATCAAGTTTTAAGTGCAGCTGACCTGTCACTCATGTCCACTGAGCTGTCGCTGGGCGGTTCGATGGTCAGGACGGGGAGGTGTCCTCCTCCTCCTCCTCCTCCCGCTCTCCCTCTGTACTCCCCCCGACACTCGGTGCAGGGGGTGCTGCTCCTGCGGCTGGTGTTGCTGCCTCCCTCTGTCTCTCTGCTGTCCTCTCTCCCCCCTGCACTTCCTCCGCCCCCTCCTCCCCAGTACTCCGTGTCGGAGCTGGAAGCGGGACGGGAGAGCGGCGAGGAGGGGAGGCAGCCTTCGTCCATGTAGAGGGTGACATCACTGAAGGAGGTGGCGGTGCTGTCCTCGTGCATGGCGGCACCTCCTCCGGCGCCTCCTCTCCCCCCTCCTCCTCCCCCTGTCCGGCCTGCGGCACGTCGGGAAGGTGTAGTGGTGTTGCGCCACGCGCACTGTCTGTAATCTTCCTCCTCGTCTTCCTCCTCGTCCTCCTCCCCTTCTTCCTCCTCCTCTTCCTCTTCTTCGTCTCCCTCCTCCTCGTCTTCGTCATCGTCCTCCTCTCCATCTCCTCCCGCTTCCTGCGAGTCTTCACGGCCGGACTGGCAGGTGAGGGAGTCGTCCATGGAGTCGGCCAGGGACTTCACCTGCAGAGCCCGAACGCAACATCACAGCACAGGAGAATATGAAAAATAAACGGATAAAAGATCCTGAGCTGATGTTGAGAAGATCAGAGAAGATCAGAGCCAGAAAGTAACAGGTGCACAACTCCTGTCAAAAGAAAGATGACTGTGGAAATCTGCAGCCAGCTTTCCTACTGTTGGTTTGACCTTTGCTGACAGACGGCAAAGAACCTGCTACAGGACGGGAACAGACTCAGGAGGACCAATTATACTAATTTCTGATTTATTTTTATTTAGCTGCAGAGAATTCTGGGCCATTCAACACATAACAGACAGAGAAGGTGGCTTGGGATTCTTTCTTTGCTGGTATTTAACTCAAGATAGATAATTTGCATAACAGAAATATAGATTATTTTTGCTAATGATGCCAACAAACAGAGGCACAATCTTTGAAAACATTGGAAATTATAAATTCTTTTGGTTAAGAAAGGGTTAAAATGCTAACCTTTTTGCTTATCGTGTAAACAGTGAATTCAGTAATTGCTTCAGACTGAGAGTGTTAGTTTCACTTTGCTGTTTGTGTTTTTTTGGTGTGAGGCTTTGCTCAGTTAAAGCCAACAATTCCTGCACGATTAAAAGTTCACCAGGCCCTTTTAGGGCTGGGTTGTTCATTTGAAGCAGCCACACACACACACACACCCACACACACAAATCTGCATTAATTGTTGAGGTTCACTGCCACCATCTTTGGTATTTTAGTTAAAGGTAATGGTCATGGTCTTACATGTAAAAGCTGTTTTGTGGGGTTCCACAGGGTTCACTGCCCGGCCCATTTATTTTTCCAATAACCATCATGCCTTAAAGATCTTTTAAGACCCTCTAATATCAGTCTTTACCTTCACGCTGTCCATTCCTGATTCTATACTAGTCTTGGTCCCAACATTCTAACAGAAATTACCTTCCTTTGAAACACTTTTGAGGATTTTAGTGGTGGCTAATCATTTAAAAATGAAGTGACATTCTGAAAAATGCTTCTTACCCCTTCCATGCCACTCAGCAATGACAACCTCTAATTTGGTAGCTACAGTGATGTGAATAAGTTTTTCATCAGACTTTATGCAGTCCTGTGAAAAACTAAGCACACCCCATGATGCAGTAGCTACGACTTTATCAGTCTCTCACACAGTTGTGGAGGAATTCTGGCCCACTCTTCTTTACAGCGTTGTTTCAGTTCATTGAGGTTTGTGAGCATTTATTGATGTATGACTCTCTTAAGGTCCCACCACAGCATTTAATTCAGGTTGAGGTCTGGACTTTGACTGGGCCATTGCAATGCCTTGATTATTTTCTTTTTCAGTCATTCTGTTGGAGATTTATTGTTGTGCTTGGGATCATTTACTGGTACATGAACAAATTTGGGCAAAGCTTTAGCTATCACACAGATGGCCTCATATTGAACTTATCTCCAACACATATTGACGTATGTAGACATATTTGACGTGTTCTGGATGACCACAGCACAACCTGAATGTTGGTAACTTACAGTTACCGTATAATCGCATATTGACTGAGAGTAGGTGTCGGCCACGTATGCAGCTGCGATGTAACTGACGATGCCAGAGAGGCGATGGATCCTGCATCATCTCCATCACAGGCTGAGCGTGAGGGTGATGAGGGTGTGGGTTATGAGGGTTCCTCCATGCATCCATGGCCATGGCCAGGAGACTTCTTGGCATCGTCCTTTGAGTGTTTTTCGGCATGACGGTGATGCTGATACTGCCACTAGACTACGACACGCTATGCATATGTTTTGAAAGCTGGTAACACACTAAGCATTCTTTCATATAAGTTATCTGTAAGCTATCAAAATGTTCTATATAAGTTACTAATACATTATGTATGAGTCCATAATGTTAAAAAAACCCTATCATAGTTCTGTGTATGCCAGCGTTTTAGAAAAATTTTGGGCATACGCTGGTTAAATCATCAAGGTGTGACGGGGTCATAACTGAGCACTCAAGGCGCTTTTTCCTACAAAGTTCATTCACCCATTCAAGCACACGTTCACACTCTGATGGATGCATCGGGAGCAATTCAGGGTTCATTGTCTTGCCCGAGGACACTTTGGCATGTAGACTGGAGAAGCCAGGAATTGAACCACCAACCTTCCTGTTGGAAGACAAGCTGCTCTAGCTCCTTAGCCACTGTTGCCCACAAAAGAAGATGTAGATACTTATTTAATTTCATTTGATTTAAAATCAAAATCCTGCCCCATAGGCCAGTTTTGGCCCCATGTGTGCTGTGGTTCCTATTTTTGGAAAAGGTTCTGTAATAACAAGCTGTAATTAATAAAAAATGACCATATTAAATACATTCCAGAAGAAACAAAAACATGTTTACCTGTTTAGAGAAGGAGTCATCCACGTCTCCTGCATCCTCAGAACCCTGTTGACCTGCTGATCCCTGACCCTGTGGTTGACGCTCATCAAACGAGTACTGCATCCCACCCCCCAGAAGAAACATCCAAACAATGCAGCATCAGAAGCTACGCACTGATCTAAACTTAGTGTGTTTCATTGCTTATATCGCTGTGTGTACCTGCATCCTCATGTTGGACAGGATGATGCGGCGGGTCATCCTGCTCTCTGAGGCGGAGCTGCGAAGCCTCTCAAAGTTCTTGTTCATGCGGTATTGTCTGAACGCTGTCTGGATCGTCTTCGCTGCCCGCCGGGACACGAACTGGCCCCCGTACTTCCGCTCCAGCATTTCCACCTATCAGGCCGCATGATCACATACGGGCAACCAATCAGAGAGGGAAGAGCAGAAAGGATCTTTGCATTTGCAGGAAACAGAAAACAAAGAAGTAGTAACTGTTAGTAAACCTTTCTGAAGCCATTTGTTATCATCCATCCATCCATCCATTCATCCATCCATCATCTACTGCTTGTCCGGGGGTCTGGGTTGCTGGGGCAGCAGTTCAAGCAGAGAAGCCCAGACATTCCTCTCCCCAGCCACCTCCTCCAGCTCTTCAGGGGGGACAACAAGGCATTCCCAGGCCAGCTGGGAGAGATAGTTTCTCCAGCGTGTCCTGGGTGTTCCTCGGGGTCTCTCCCAGATAACCACCTTATCATGGTGGGGGGTTTGTGAGCTCTCATGATCCCAGGAGCAATGTTGTCGGGGGCAGTTCTTCCCTGGTAAGGTCTCTCAAGGCAAAAAGGTCCTGGGTGAAGAGCCAGACTAAGAGTGGCCCAAATGGATCTCGGTGAAAAGAAATAACAGGATTCAGTTTACCTTGCCCAGAATGGGGTTACTGGTGCCCTGCCCTGGAGCCGGGCCTGGGGGAGGGGTTCGACAGCAAGCACCTGGTGGCCAGGTTTATGCCCATGGAACCCGGCTGGGCTCAGCCCGAATGAGCCGCATGGGTCCGCCCTCCAATGGGCTCACCACCCACAGGAGGGATCATGGGGGTCCGGTGCAATGTGGAGTGGGTAGCAGTTGAAGGCAGAGACCTTGGTGGTCCAGTCCCAAGCTTACTAAACTGGCTCTTGGAAAGTGGAAAGTGACCATTTGTTACGAGATGTTTAATTCTGTGTTTTTGGTGTAAATACAGACAGAAGACTCTGTAGCTCATACCATTACCCAGAACATCAGTGATGTAGAAGCTCATCCAGCTCAAGATACATCACAATTCCCAGGTTACTGTAATGTGTGAAGTACAGAAAGAAAGTTTGGCAGGCAGAAAACAGGATTTTTGCACCAACAAGGTGATTCCCAAAGAGCTATTAGCTGAAAAATTGGCATATCTCGGCATGGTAACTGTACAAGTGGAAGACAAAAGAATAAGCGTCAGGCCTAAAAACTCTCTACAGCAGATAAACAGTGTCTGAAAGTCATGTCCTTAAGAAAAAGATGAATCTGGACCTTCAGTGGATCCATCTACTGTTCATTGAAGCCTCGTCAGAAATGGTTTCAGTGGAGATGTAGCTGTCAAGAAGCCATTCTTAAGGAAGGGAAATTGGTTCAAAAGCTATGCCAAATGACACAACTAAAAATCAGTGGCAACATATCGTCACATGACATTTTGGTTCAAATTATTGTCAGTATGTATGGAGCAGGTCAGGAGAGAGGTCCAACAATGAGTGTCTACAGCCATCTGTAAAACATGGTGGAGGCTCTGTCATGGTTTGAGGCTGCATTTCAGCCAGTAGTGTTGGTAATCTTGTCAAAACTGATGGATTTGTGAATGCCAAGAGTGCCAAGATCAAAGGTAGATTTTGATCTACCATGCCATACCATCTGGAAAGTGTCTGATTGGCTTCATTTTTTGGTGATCCCAAACACACTGCCAATGCACTGAAAGCCTACCTGGATAGAAAAACACACAATGGAACACTATCAGTCATGGATTGGCCTTCTCAGAGCCCAGACCTCAACATTATTGAAGCAGTGTGGGATCATGTTGACAGAACAGAACAAAAGGCAGCCAACATCCAACGAAGAGCTTTGGAATGTCCTTCAAGAAGCCTGGAGAACTATTCCTGAAGACAACTTAAAGACAGAAAGCTTGGCTCAGAGAGTTCAGGCTGAAGAATAAAGGAGCTCAGAACAAATATTCACTTTCAAGCTGGTTAGAAATGTACAAACTGTTTTTCCTTTTGTACTGTATTTCCATTTCAATACATGGCAAATTATTATGTAACCTTTTATGTCTGGTGGTTCCTGGACTGCAACAGAAACAAAAAAGGCCAAATCCTTAGCTGAGACTCTTTCTAAACTTCAAATCAAACTCAAACACATATTTAGATCCTTAGTTCAACGTTGTATACATCTGTTCATTAAACCAGTGCTCCACCGTGCCTCATTTATTAAGTACTCTTCTAAAGGATTCTGATCCACCATTATTACTGTGTTCCTACAGAGCTCTGATTGCATAAGTGCTCAAATGCATCAAGTGTGTGCAGCTAAATAGGACAAGCATATACTTATGCAGCATTCAGCATGAACCCATTATGGTGTCTACATGTGGAAAGCAAGGTGTTTTGATGTGTATTCTCCTCTCCCTGAAGAGGCTGCGCTGTAACAGAGACGATGCCATAAAAAAACCTCACAGGAAGTGCCCCAGTGATGGTTTTAGAGGTGTTAGTTATGAGGCTGACTTGTTGTGGCATCGTACCTTCTTGTCCTGGAGGTCTGTAGAGAGCTCATAGCTGTCAGATAGAGCCTTGCAGCGTTTGCTCTCCTCCTCCTCTTGCTTGCGGAGCGCCAGGCTGGCCGGCTGGTGTCGGCTGCGCTGAGCCCAGGCGAGGCTCGCCGGGCTGGGGGGCGAGATGGGGGAACTACCCTGGAAGAGGAGAGAAGAAGATGACGACAACAAGTCCGTATTTATTTTTAAATGTTTATTTAGGGATGATTACTTAGTGCTGTTGGTTCATAAAGCCAGAGAAAACAAATGAAGAACATTAGACTTCAGGAGCCTTAGTTTTCATGTAGGCACCTACTGAACTTCTTGACCTTTTTTCTTGAGCTCCAAACCAGGCACCCAGACTGACCTCCGACACTTCACAAAGGCAAACCGACTGAACGCTGACATTTCTAACCAACAATGAGAATTCCTCATCTTTATTTCCTCCAGTTTCTAACTTTGAGCTTCACTTGCACAGCAGCTCTGTCATTGCAAC
Organism: Etroplus canarensis; assembly: GCA_015106775.1. NCBI lineage: Eukaryota > Metazoa > Chordata > Actinopteri > Cichliformes > Cichlidae > Etroplus > Etroplus canarensis. The sequence continues at coordinate 13,640 of VUQH01028210.1, read as the reverse complement.
TTCTGTCTGTAACATGCAGCCATTTCATTTCTTGTTTCTTCACTGGCTTTTACCACAGCATCTTCCAGTCACTTCTCCCATCAGTTTGCTCCTCAGGAGCTGAAATGCATGTTCAGTTAGGTTAAGATCTGCTGATTGGCTCGGCCAGTCCAAAACCTTTCATTTTCCTCATGATGAAGTCCTTCATTGAGGTGGCAGTGTGTGTTGGATCATAATAAAGTTCCTCCTGATAAGTTTGGATGATCTTCTCCATAAATTAGCAGACGATGTGTTTCTGTAGACTTCTGCTGCTACCATCATGAGGTACATCATCAATAAAAAAATGGCTGAGCCTGTTCCACAAGCAGCCATGCAAGCCCAAACCGTGACACCGCCTCCGCCGTGCTCCACAGATGAGCTCGCATGTTTGGGAACATGAGCAGATCCCTTCTTCCTCCACACTTTGGCAGAGGTTCATCGTTGTCTCATCAGTCCATAAAACTTTGTTCCAGGACTGCTGCGGCTCATTTTGCAAATTCAGGTGTGGCTTCCTGATTTTTCCTGCTGATGGAAGGTTTGCATCTTGCAGTGTGGCCTCTGTATTGGAACAGTGGACCCCTGCTCTTTGGAGGCTGTTCATGATGAGAGTAGATATCCAGGGATACTTAATGATATGTTGATATACCTCGGCAACAGAAAACACCCGTTGGTTGTCATGTTCCAATATTTACACTGGGTGGCTTGATCCAAAATGTGTTCTGTTCTGTGTTGTCTAACTTATCTAGATGTAAAAACCGGAGAATAAAAGCTGAAACGTTTGATCTCACACACAAATGTCTTCAGTGGACAGAAAACCAGGGATCTAGTTTGATTTCTATGATTTTATAAGCATTTAGAAAAGAGAAAAAAACACTTCCTGTCACAAACTTCGCCTTAAATGGCTGCGGACCCGTTATTGTGTGAGTGTGTTTTAGGGTCAGTACCTGTGTGTGGGTGTGGGAGGCTCCCAGGGGCCCACTGGAGAAGGGAGAGCCGTAGGGGTCACAGGGGCTGGAGAGGGGGCTGTTGCTGTAGCGGTGAAAGGGAGGCGGATGGCCGAAGGACGTATCAGAAAAAGTGAGCGCCTCCGGACACTGAGAGTCGCCCTCCACACTGCGAGGAGAAAAAAGCAGAGAGACACAGGGGTCATCCATCTGCAGGCGCTGCTGATATCAGGGGAAACAGTTTGTCTCCTGCCACGCTGAAGGAAAGAAACAGAAGGTGGGATGGAGAGCGGGAGAAAGAAAGTTGATCTCAACAGCAGGGAACAGAATCAGGACAAGAAGAAGGATGATGAGGAGATGAGAAGAACGGACAAAAAAGATGAAAATGAGGAAAAGCGAAGGAGGAAAACTGCATGATGGTAGAAGAATAAGGCAGATCGGTGAGCTGAATGCAGGGAAGAAAAGAAACCTGAGGCAGGCAGGAAGAGGAAGAACAGGAAGAGGGGCACAAAGCGAAGGAGACGAGGATTAAAGCACAAACTGGAAGGACGGGGACGTAAAGACGTACGAAAAAAGAGACGACATCAGACAAGAAGTCGTCTCTTTTTGGTTGGTTCCAACAAAACGGCCAACTGGAGTTAATGTGGAGCAAACTGGAGAGAACCTCTCGAAAATATCCTCCAAACCACACTTTTCTTACAAACTAAACCAAATCAAACAGAAGAAGAAGAAATGAGCTAAATCCAGCCTGCATGGGACTGAAACTGACTAGTCCAGACAGACGCCAAGTGCTGCTCATATGGGATGGTCTGATGACTAAAACTGAAGTGTACTGAACTGAATTAAACTGGAGCAAACCAGAAGAAAATAACCACAAACCCACACTTTACTCACAAGCTAAAAGGGCTAAACAGAACCAAATCAAACAGCGCACCAGAATAAACTTAGCTTAGCTAAAATGGACTAAAACAAAATGCTCTTGATTTCCATCATGACCTCCAAACCGGTCGCAGCAGATGTCACTCCTCCTCCTTTCCACCAGAGGGCTCCCACGCCTAAAAGGGAGTTCTTTCTCCCCGCCGTCTCCATGTCATGTGACTGTTGATCATTGGAGATCTCTCTCTCTATGATACAGTTTAAATAATATGATATCTCCAACATGACACAATATGAACGTTAGCATCGCCGTGACATTGACATCTGGACCACAACCAGGCATAAACACGTCGAGCTTCTCCTGAACAAACTGCCTCAAACAGACTTCACCAACTCTGACTAAACTAGACCGAACCCCCCCAAAGAAACTCGATCAAACCCAGCCAGGACGATCAAACCGGATCGAACCGGGTCTGTTTAAACCAGTCAACATCACCGCGGTAACTCCACACTTCACCGACACACTGCCCGGGGACCGCACAGAGGCTAACACAGTGACACATAGACGATCAATTGACTTATTGATAAATCAAGGAGCAACAGAGAGGAGGATGGCCGTGTGTCTCCGGTGTTAAGCTAAGACACCCGTGAAGCTGGCACTGAGGCTAACGTGGGCAGTGCCAAGTGCGCACACACGCACACACACACACAGTCACATGAGGGTGACTCATGGTAACAGCAGTGTGTGTGTGTGTGTGTGTGTGTGTGTGTGTGTGGGTGTACAGTATATGTGAATGTGGGTGTGCAGTGCGTTGTGTTTGTGAGAAGCACAGCGTGAGTGTGTGGGAGACAATGTGTGTGTCTGTGTGCTTGTACAGCTAGCTTTATGAGGACCGATGTGTGTGGAAGACCTTGGGAAAAAGGACATTTTTTTCAAAGTAAGGACATTTAAACCGGCCCTCACTCAAGGAGTGTTCAGCTCACAGACTGTATATAAAAGATGGATGTAGCCTCACGAAGCCTCCACTTTAGTTTTGTTGCCGTCTTGATTTTTTTCGGAGCAAGAAGTGAGCATCCATCCACTGTTTGGGGGCACTGCATTGAACACAGATGCGCTACATGGACAAAAGTATCAAGCCACCTACACATTACACCTACAAGAATTTTTATGATCACCCATTTTAAATCCATAGGCATTAATATGGAGTTGGTCCCCCTTTGCGTATATAACAGCTTCCACACCTCTGGGGAGGCTTTCTGCAAGATGTTGGCGTGTGTCTGTGGGAATCTTCGCCCATTCATTGAGAAGAGAATTTGTAAGGTCAGACACTGATGTTGGATTAGAGGGCCTGGCTCACGATCTCCATTCTAATTCATATCGAAGGTGTTCAGTGGGGTTGAGGGCGGGGCTCTGTGTGGGCCAGTCAAGTTCTTCCACACCAAACTCATCCAACCATGCCTTTATGGAGTTTGCTTTGTGGACTGAGGCACAGTCATGCTGGAACAGAAAAGGGCCTTCCCAAATTGTTCCCACAAAGTTGGAAGTGTAGAATTGTCCTAAATGTCTTGGCAAGCAGAAGCATTAAGATTTTCCTTCATTCATAGCATTATCCCTTCTCCACCAAATTTCGGTACAGTGC
>VUQH01028210.1:0-10142 GCA_015106775.1 Etroplus canarensis | reverse complement strand
GTAACGTTCTCCTGGCATTCACCAAACCCAGCCTCCATCTGACACTTGGCTTTGTGTTTGGTGATGTAAGGTTTGCAAGCAGCTGCTCAGCCACGGAAGCCCATGTCACACACAGTGCACAGCTTTTATGCTGATGTTAATGCCTGAGGAGGTTTGAGTCAGCAGACTGTTGGACACTTTTCCACACTCTGCTCCTCAGCACTTGGTGACCCCGCTCTGTAACTTCACATGGTCTGACACTTGGTGGCTGAGTTGCCTCCACTTTGAAATAATCCCTTATGCCATGTTACTCGTCAGACTCAATTTAGCTGAGGTGAAAAGTCAGATATCATCTTCTTTGGTTGGTGTCAAATCACAAAGGCCACACCCCTAATACTGCAAACTTTAAGCATTAGAAAATTCAAACAGATGCATTATTAATGTATTCATCCCCCTGTTTATTTGCTGTGAAGGGACAAACTACCCATATGGACCAAAACAGTTTTTTGAAGCTGGCTGTAAACATGTTTATTCCTGCTGCAAAGTTGGACATTTTAACACGAGAGACTATAAGGACTGAGTCACTTTTAGCTTCAAGTGGCCACTAGAGGAACTGCAGCTCTGTTTTCTGTCACTTTCATTTTTCTTAGCCCTCTATGTTTATGTTTTCAGTCTTGGTTTTTGGATCGGGCTTGGCTTTTAGCTGTAATGGTTAAAGTGAGGGATATTATTTCAAAGACAGTGATGGAGCTCACTGAAATCTACTGAACTACTGTTATGTAATCATGCATTATCATCTCATCTCAAAGGCTTCTTCTGTTCTAAACCCTGTTCCAGGTGGGACTCCCCATGAGCTTATCTTTAGCTCAAGCACTCAAGACAACAAAACAGAAAGCTAAAGTCATCTCAGATGGTTTTCATGGACAACTGAAGAACCGGAGGAGGCTTCTGGATGAGAGAAGAACCTCAAAAGAACCCACAAAGAAATCCAATGACCTTCAATTTAAGCGCATTATCAGCGGCGTTAGCGAGAAGCAGCTGCTACGGAGGAATGCACGCTATCAGCAGTGATAGTGAGGCGTAGCCTGTCCATGCCGAGGCCACCCTTTTAAAGAGTTATCAGCCGTTCACCGAAGCCCCTGGACTTTATGCACTGTGGCCACGTGGTGCTCCGAGGCGTGTTTGATTTATAACCCGGCTGCCTCCTCTGGCAGGCCGCGGTGCACTGAGGTCAAACAGTAAACTTCAAGTGACACCGACATCACATCTGTGCCAGATTACAACTTCCATCTCTAAAAGTTCCTCCAACCAGCTCCTAACCGGCAAAGACCGGTTTGTGATAGGAGTGAGCTGCAGCCTCCATCCGTTTCTGAAGGACTTGGATAGAATGGAATTAAACGGTGCTCGTCCCGCGCAGCTGAGCAGCATTGTCTCTTTCCGGGAAATCACAACCTGCTCGCACCGCCAACCGCGCCTCCGTCCATCCGAAGCACAGCCTCCTGCTCGTGACAGTGCCGGGATGTAAATGTTGATGGGTTTCTCTCTCCCCTCAGCGGTGATACAATCTGCACGCTTCTTTTAGTCGACAGTTCCTACACAGAACCGCTCAGAACAGGGTTGGAGATCGAGACGACCAAACGGCACCACAGACCATCGATAAAACGTATACTTCTGACTTTGGGCTGAAGCGGCCCTTTGATCGTGATCATTTATGATTCTGTATTTTTCCTACATTTTGATTAGAAATGCTTCATAGAACCGCCTACTCCCACCCCTCCCCTGGGGACTCCCCAGATAACGCGGTTATCTAACATTATGCCTTCGCACCGTCTCCTTCTGTGCAGCGAAGAGCGCAGATTACATGAAAGACTCGAACACAATCGACTGCAGCCTCACTCTGCAAAGGCGTGCAGAGGCTGGTGGTGAATCCCCCCCCGCACCGAGGGGGGTCTGAGCTGTATGGCTCCAGATCTGGTTATAAAAAACAAAAGACGAGATGAGGAAGACTTGCTGTATTTCTCTTCAGATATACAGTATGTGATGAGACTGGTACTGATGAGAGTGATGAGAGGAAAAAATATACTGCAGTGTTTTTGCTCCAGTGCTGTTGGGCTTTAAGAAATGAAAGGCTCCCAAATGGAGAGAGAAACGCTTTGGCTCAGCCAGCCGCTGCATGTGGAACCTGGGAAATAAAAGTCATACGTAAGTACTGCAAAAGACGGCAGCGAGGACAGACTGAGGCGTCTTAGTGGACACAACCTGTAACCGCTGAGGCTGAACTCTGAAGAAGACTCGGAAAAAACGGTTCTTCCAATGGCAACTTGAGACCAGCTCCAAAAGCAAGATGGACGTAGCGGTGGCATTCTGGATACTGCCATGTTTTTCATTATTGTTACTTTTTCTGGAGTGTCAGAGGTGGACTGAGACGGTATCACAGAGTCTAACAAGCTTACCTGCTAATTATCGCTAACTAGCAGAACTCTGCACCAAACGGCAAGCCTGGGATTTACCACCAACAGCAAAATCAAGCTCGAGGGGTCTAGCCAGCAACTGGACAGTCTCGTCTCGTCGTCTACCGCAACTGGACCGGTGCTTATATAATGGCGGCTGTGGTTCAGGAGGTAGAGCGGGTCGACTTCCAACAGAAAGGTTGGTGGTTTGATCCCTGGCTTCTCCAGTCTACATGGGCAAGGCAGTGAACCCCAAATTGCTCGCGATGCATCCATCAGCGTGTGAATGTGTGTGTGAATGGGTGAATGAGGCTTGTATTAAAAAGCACTTTGAGTGCTCAGTTTGAGTAGAAAAGTGCTGTATAAGTGCTTTTCTCCTCTAACTGAGCACTCAAAGTGCTTGTTACAGCATGCCTTTAAGAGCATTTAACTATCATGCACACCTTCACACTCTGAAGGATGCATCGGGAGCAATTTGGGGTTCAGTGTCTTGCCTAAGGACGCTTCAGATCGAACCGCGAACCTTCCTGTTGGAAGATGAGCCGCTCTACCTCCTGAACCACAGCCGCCCAATGAGTTGAATTAGCAGCAGTGAATGTGAAGCAGCCACATCGCCATTAAACCGCACTGGGAACCAAACATGAATATTAAAAAGTTTCATCCGCCTGTACAGCTGTCATGAAGGGGGAATTTGAAGCTGTGGTTCGATACCAGCCTGCAAACATGTTTATTTCTCCTGTAAAGTTGAGAATTTTAACATGGGAGTCTGTGGAGTGACTCACTTTTAGAGCCACCTTAACAGGAACTGCCATTATGTGTCACTTCCAAGTTGGCTTCATTCTTCAGCCCCAGAGGTTGTTGCTTGGTCATTCCTCATATACTTGGATGTTAAAATGTCCAACTTTAATGGAGAAATAAGCATGTTTACAGCCTGTGTGGACTATGATGTTTGCAGACGACATTGTGATCTGTAGTGAGAGTAGGGAGGAGGTGGAAGAGAGCCTGGAGAGGTGGAGGTATGCACTGGAGAGAAGAGGAATGGAAGTCAGTAGAAACAAGACAGAATACATGTGTGTGAATGAGAGGGAGGCAGGTGGAACGGTGAAGATGCAAGGAGTAGAGGTGGTGAAGGTGGATGAGTTTAAATACTTGGGATCAACCATCCAAAGCAATGGACAGAGCACAAGAGAGGTGAAGAAGAGAGTTCAGTGTGAATGGAGTGGGTGGAGCTGCCAGGCAGGAGAAGAAAAGGAAGACCACAGAGAAGGTTGATGGATGCAGTGAAGGAGGACATGCAGAGGGTTGGTGTGACAGGAGAGGCTAAGATGGAGGCAGATGATCTGCTGTGGCATGGCCACCTTGAAGCCTGTTGATTCTGTGTATCACGGTGCACTGTGATTTATCACAGGTGCTTCTTTTCTGAGTCACTGTTGTATCTCTATCAGCACAGTATGACGTTATTTACAAGGCTCTACTGCAAAGACTGCCTGGCTACAAACTGCCTGGAATGAGCCACAAAAACTGGCAACAGCCACAAAGCTGAAGCTGAGGCTTCAAAATGGGACCAGTGGGCGATGTCGCGTTGGCTATGGCCATTTTTATATACAGTCTTTGGTTTTCCGCTGCTAAATCAGAACAAAGCTTGCAAAATAGCACAGAAATAACTAAAAGAATCTGCCTTCATGACTTTCCGGCTACAGAAATATGCCATACAGTAAAACAGAGCTCCTCACATTAAGAGCAGCGCGCGTATAAACCTGCTGCAGCACAGAAACACAGCAACACTCACATGGAAACCTTGGCTCTGCTCAGCAGTTTGTTTTTCCTGGGAAACCACATGAGTCCAGGAGAGGACACGCACACACACACACACACACTAAGCAGGTTCAGTACTCATATTTACTATACTTTCTGGTATATACCTGGTGTTCCTTTAAGACTTCATTCACACACACACACAGAAAAACACACACCCTGTTCCTGTTTGCCGTCCTGCATTCATAGCCAGGGGCGGTAACTAACAACACACTGGGAGCAACACACTGATCCTACAACACACACACACACACACACACACACACACACACACACACACACACACACCAGGCTGATTGCAAGCAAACTGTGTTGCCTGCACACACACACACACACACACACACACAGTGTGGTTGGAAACCTGATTTATGCAGGTTACAGTACGAAAGCAGCGACTGCACTTCCTGCGCAAACCCACACTCGCACACCCGAGCACGGGCGCACTCTCGTGTAATTAACAACACACAGACTGCGTCTCTCTCACCCGCTGTCCTCCCACGCCTGGCAGTCGCCTCCACCAACAAGTCAAACAGACCCAGAATATGAAGACAACCCGTCACTTCGTCAGCCAGCTGCCCACAGCAGCAGCAGAAACAGTCACATCACAGTCGCACCAAGACACAATTTAATGCCCTCATTTCACAGACCTTGATGCTTAATAACTCACAGCACTGTATTTTACATTTGCATCATCAAACGTATGGGCAGCACGTTTGCTTTATCTGGCTAGAAACACTTTTTAATCTAATCTAACATCCTACTGGCCACCTTGGGTACTAAATTATTGTTTGATGTGAACAAAAATGTTTCTATATGTTTTATACATGTGCGCATATTTACACAAATGGAAGGTCATTGGGAAGAAACTTTAGTAATAACAAAATAACAAACACTTACAAGCGTCTAATTTCACATGTTCATTATTAGCGGTTACTAATGTGCAAACGGTTACATGTTGGTATCTGCTGACGTGCCCTCGCAGTGAGGTGCAGTCAGTTTCACTCCCTATGGGAACAACTAAACATGGATGTACTGTCTAGAGACTATAAAACTTTTATTTTATTACTTTTAGTTCCATAATTTCCTGTCTTGGTTAAGAAAAAACCTTCACAACATCGAACCGTGTCAAGAGAAGGTAGCTACACTGCTGTCAAAGTCTACAATCAAGAGACGCCAACAAGGATCAAACCACCGGTTAAACTGAGGAACAGGAAGGTCAGATTAGATGTTGCCAGCTGTGTTGGCTGCTGTGAGGCAACTTGCAGAGATAAAAATGTTTTAAAAGGAATGGAAACTGCTCCTAGCAACTGCCAGCCATCTGTGTAGAAGGATATGATTTTCAGGTGAAGAATCAGAAGTGGAACACGACACTGGTCCCTCTTGGATCCAGCATCCACCCATCATCTACCGCTTGTCCGGGTGGCAGGGGCAGCAGTTCGAGCACAGAAGCCCAGACTTTTCTGTCTCCAGCCACCTCCTCCATCTCTTCAGGGGGGACACCAAGGCCAGCCGGGAGACACAGTCTTTCCAGTGTGTCCTGGGTCTACCCCAGGGTGTCCTCCCAGAGGGACATGCCCCAAACACCTCAAGTGAGAGGAGCCCAAGAGGCATCCTGATCAGATGAACCACCTCAGCTGGCTCCTCTGGATGTGGAGGAGCAGCGGCTCTACTCTGAGCCCCTCCTGGATGACTGAGTTCCTCACCCCGTCTCTGAGGGTGAGTCCAGCGACCCGGCGGAGAAAGCTCATTTCATTCTTTCATCATTACCCAAAGTTCATGACCACAGGTGAGGGTAGGAACGTAGATCGACCGCTTTGCTTTAGAGCTCATCTCCCTGTTCACCACGACAGACTGGTACAACGTCGCTGCTCCGATCCGTCTGTCCAGCCAACATGTAGTTCCTAGTTAAATCAAACTGTGCTTCAGTCTAACATGTCTACCTTTTCTGAACATGTCCACTTGTCTGTCAAACATGGTTAGGCAATGGCACAGTATGGGCATGCATGGCTGCCCAGGGGACTGGGTCACTTGTTTGCTGATGATGTGATGCTGATAGTGACGTGCACAGGGCTGTACTCTCTGCTCACATTCAGAGATTCAGACAAATCCTGCCACACCGACTGGACGGAGCTTCTCAGTGCAAAAGGACAACGAGCCAAGGCAAGCTGCAGCAGCAAGCCAAGAGCCGAGTGCTCCACCTGAACTCAGCCCAGCAGAGCCGCTTTCAGTTACTGAGGACAAAACTGAAGGCAGAGACCCACAACTGAAGGCCGCTGCAGTGAAGGCCTGGCAGAGCAGCTCGAGGGAGAGGAAACACCGCTGATGTCCATGGGTTCCAGACTTCAGCCAGTCTTTGACTGCTGACGATTTTTCATCATACTCAAATTAGCAGCAGCGGTTGAATCTTGCTCTCTATAAGGAATAAACCACAAGGGCACAATAAGTAGCCCTTACCAAGGGTACACTAGCAGCACATTAGAGGTATTGTACTAAAGGTCTACACTGGATTTCTTCTATAGACTGATGCAGAGTTTGCCTTAAATGCAGAATGTAAAACTGTTTTTAATGTAGAATGTGTTACATTACAGACCCCTCACTGCTGCAGGGTGTTATTATAATAAGGTTCAGGAGAGCAGTAATGATGACAGATGTGACACGTGTCATTGCTGCTGGCTGCTGCTGTTCTCATCACTCACACACAAACACATCTCTGTTTTTGTGCACAGGAAATACGTTCACCTGCGTTCCTTCATGTCCCACATTTCACATCAGAAAAGTCACACAGACCGAGGAGCTGAGATCCTCAGTCCCCTGTAGGCCGAGTGACCGCCTGAACCCGTCAGGCCGCCATGACAAACAGGAAGCGAGGGTGCAGCGGTGTGACACAATGGGCAGTGACTCCCCGCGAGACGAGGCCGGTGTCACAGTCTGACACCAGCGCAGGAGGAGGAGGAGGACGACCAGATGATTCACTGACCTGACTGTCTCACTGACTCACTGACTGCTTTCAAACGGACAGACCGACAGATACTTTCCTGCTCCAAAGGCACCACCAAATATCACACATCAGTGGATATCAGTAACACGTCTGTTCAGTTTAAATCAATTTTATTTATATAGCGCTAATTCACAGCAAAAGTCACCACAGTCAGTTAAAGCTCGTACAATCAGACAATCTCCTATGAGCAGCACTTGGCAACGGTGGGGAGGAAGAACTCCCTTTTAACAGGATGAGACCTCCAACAGACCCAGGCACAGAGAGGTACAAGTGGCTGTGGGGGAAAAATAAAACACTAGAACACAAGGACGAGGACAAAATACCAAAAAGACGTATTTTTTAAAATTCCTGCCTCCAGACTCCAGAGCTAGGATTCTTGAGCCGGTGCTATCACTACGTCACACCAGAAAGTCGATGGAAACATGCTGAAAAGCTTTTCTGTGAGAACACCCCGGCGCAGCACTTTGCCGAGTACAGCGGCAGCTTGCACTGCAGATGTTTCAGGAGGTCGAGGTGACGAGCAAAGCCTGAAATATAAGGTGATTGTTTAGTCATTGTTCTGCGGCTGGAAAGTGTTGACAAAGGCTCCCACAGGACGGAGAGCTGAAATATAACCTTCCCTTTGTTATTCACAGCTGGTGCTAAAGCTACAGACTTTCAGCAGCAGGGGCCGACTCTGAGTGACAGTATCCTGTCATCTCCTGACTCTTGTCTTGAAGGCAGGGGGTCCATCCAGAATAGAAATCATCAGAACTGCAAGAATTTTCAACCAAACCTCAGGTGATTCATTTTCATTTTTATCTGCTGCCATCAGGGGGCGCCACAGCAGATCATCTGCCTCCATCTCCCCCTATCCCTGCATCCTCTTCCCTCACACCAACCCTCTGCGTGTCCTCCTTCACACCATCTCAACATGTGCTGTCCCTCTGATGGACTCATGTCTAATCCTGTCCATCCTGGTCACTCCCAGAGAACATCTCAACATCTTCAGCTCCGCCACCTCCAGCTCTGCTTCCTGTCTTTCTGTCATTGTCACCATCTCCAAACCATACATCATAGCAGGTCTCACTACCGTCTTGCAAACCTTCCCTTTCACTCTTGCTGCTATCCTTCTGTCACAAAGCACCCCTGACACTCGTCTCCACCCACTCCACCCTGCCTGCACTCTCTTCTTCACCCCTCTTGTGCTCTGTCCGTTGCTTTCTGCTCCTTATGCTCTTTTAATTCTGGAATGAATCTTTGTAATTCCTGATTTTCACTTGCAACTCCCTCCCCCATGTCGCTGGTTGGTTGTGATCTATCGTTAAAATTATTCAACAGGACCACAAAAATTCTGCTTTCCGTCCAGCTGAATCAGAACCGAAGAATGCATGATTGTGAAGCTCTGGTGGTTCATCTGGCCAAACTTCACAGTTGGCTCAGTGCGGTCAGGCAGGCAAGGTTCACCAAACCCAGACTCATCCATCAGACTGCCAGATACAGAAGCCTGAGTATATATTGATTTAGTAAAACATTTAAATGTATTCCTGTTCATGTCGACGTTTCCTCCTGCGCCTCTCATTGGCCACAAACTTCTGCAATCAGAGTTGCAATAAACACTGCAGCCTCTAGGTGGTGTTAGCAAGCCTGTTGGACTTAAATTAAACATTTTTTTTTTAAAATTAAAGTAAATTAACAGTTGAGTAACAGTGCCTTTGCTTAGAAGGGCATTTTATTTGGCTACTCTTTCCTCCGCTGCGAGTGTCCCTTGTGGGCTTCTGTAGCCTCCAGCTACAACGCTGCAGCCTGCTGTAGTTTATAATACAGACTGAGTAAGAAGAGCTAACTGATTTATAAACCACAGAACATGGAGCCACATGGGAACACACACACACACACACACACACACAGCTCTGTCAAAGCTGCTCACGCAGGAGGAGGTCAGTGTGTCAGTCTGCTGCAATTAATAATGTTCTGTGATTAACTGTTGAGTGCAGTAATTACACACACACACATCAGGACAACACCTGTTCAGTGTGTGCATGGGTGTGTAATTGCGTTAGCCATCTTGTGGGGACATAAACCTGTGTACACAGTCACTGTGGGGACCTGCGTCCCTGTTAAAGCAAGTCCTCATCATGTAAATCAGTCAGGAGTTAGGCTTAGGTTAGGGTTAGGCTCAGGGTTAAGGTCAACTCAGGGTCACCTCACCTGAAACTTGCTTATGTTACGATGTGACCGAAGTGCAGAACAACCTCTTTTCATCACGCTAAGGCGCATGCTGAGGTCACATGACGAACCCCAAAATTTACCGAGTCAGTGAGCGGTGAGCTGTTTACAGGCTGATCTAGTCATCAGTCGTCCAATGAAAAACACACAGACTTACAGACTGGTTATGGGAAAATGAGTCCTCAACTCGCTTGACCTATCAGTAAACAGCTTCCTGATGAGTAACAGGATGCCACCACTGCAACAAGTCAGCTGGTGATATTTCTTCCCTCCTAGAGATTCCACCATCAGCTGGAAGTGGGATTATTGCAAAGTGGAAGCATTTAGGAGCCACAGCAACTCAGCCACCAAGCGTCAGACCACGTAAAGTTACAGAGCGGGGTCACCGAGTGCTGAGGAGCATAGTGTGGAAAAGTGTCCAACACTCTGCAGAGTTCCGAACATCAGCGCAGAAACTGTACGCTGGGAGCTCCAAAGCATGGGTTTCCATGACTGAGATGACCAAACACAATGCCAAGCGTCAGATGGAGCGGTGTAAAGCACTCCGCCACTGGACTCTGGAGTAGTGGGAACATGTCTTGTGGAGTGCTTTGCTATCTGTCAGTCTGATGGATGAGTCTGGGTTTGGCGAATGCCAGGAGAACGTTACCTGTCTGACTGCACCGTGCCAGGTGTAAAGTTTGGTGGAGGAG
>VUQH01028199.1:2350-13783 GCA_015106775.1 Etroplus canarensis | reverse complement strand
ACACACACACACACACACACACACACACACACACACACACACACACACACACACACACACACACGCACACACAGAGTGTCTTGGACCAAAATAATCATATTTTTCACTGCAGGAGAAACCAGAGAAAACATGTAAACTCCACACAGTCTGAACCCAGGTCCCTCTAACTGTGAGGTCCTTATTATAACTTCATATACTGTGAGATAAAAGTGATCATTTTACATGTATTTCTATATATGATGAGAGTCTGAACACACAGATGGTTAAGGTCAGAGGACGTTTGTGGTGATGAGACATTAAGCAAGTGCTCTCTGTGAAAGCAGAACAAACTCCATCCCAACAACCTTTTTATAAAGGTAACAACAACTCTGAACTCTCAAACTGCCTGAAATCAGAGCAGAACAGCCAACGTGTCCTCACTGTCCTCACTGTCCTCATCAAAATCTACAGCACACACATGGACAACAGCACACACACAAGTTCACCTTTTAAAGGTTTTTTAGAGTCCTGATTAATTAGTTCTACAGAATTAGCAGAGCAGTTTGTTCCTGATGATGAATCTGCAGGGAGGAAAATAAAATATCCAGGAAAGTCACAGCTGACTTGGTTCCACAGTAAATACAAACAGAATGACACATGTCAGAGGTTAAGATCTAACATGAGGCAGATATAAAGACTGTGTTCTTGTCTACAGCTGGTGAATGCAGATATATGTTTTAGAACTTACCTTTCTTATATTCGTACTACAGAACAACACCGCCAATGACACAAAGTGCGATGACAGCAACACTAACAGCAACACCAACACCAGAATTTCCTGAAACAGAAGACAGAGAGTGAATGTCCCCTCAGACTGTAAGCTGACATCACACAGAAAGCAGGTTTAAACAGTCAGGGAGCTCAGTGATGTCAGCATGGATCTAACTCCCTGTTTCCTCCTGCTCGTCTTCACAGCTAACAGGTTGGTTCTGGTTCTGCTCTCAGCAGTGAGGAGGATGATGTTGGAGCTTCCTCTTGTTTCTGTTGCTCATCAGTATGAAGGATGTTTGAATCTCTGTGCTGCTGCTCTACTTCACACTTTAACATGTGACTCCTGCTGAGCCTCACATCTGGAAACATGTGTGACCGTCTGTCTGTAATCCAGCTTTCCTCCACCCTGAGCCCAGGCTGTGATGGACTCTGGATGAGCTCTTTGTGAGAACATCTTTACTTCATGATGTTGTTGGAGCTGCTATTGATGAGCTTTGATCAGAGAAAATATGACCTGATAAACATGGTTCATCACACTGATACATGTAGGAATAGATAAACTACAGCTGCCAGGGCTGGAAAGTAACTAAGTACAATTACTTGAGTACTCTAACTGAAATATAATGTAAAAATACTTGTACTTGAATATTTACAGTGTATCCTGCTTAAGACGTCTGCTCTGCTACATTTCAGAGAAATTATACTCTGTACTTCACTGTATTAATCAGAGATGGTTACTATTTACTTTATCTTTTACACAAAACACTGAATATGTGTAGAAAATGCAAACTTTGGAAAAGCAGGACTTTAAAAGCAGGATTTTACTTGTAAAAATGTGAGTTTTACTTCAGTAAAGAATCTGAGTCTTTGACTGACTGCTGTCCAGAGATGTTCACAACCTTTCTGTGCTTCCTGCTTCAGCTCTGCAGCTACTGAGGCTCATTAAGAGCAGAACAAACTGTAATTACACAACATCTGTTATTCTCCTCCTCTTATAACTACCAGGAACATGAAGTCTGAGAGCCTCAGTTAAAGTCTGACTCTCACAGCAGTTTGGAGGATGATGATGTTGCTCTTCCTCTTTCTGTAACCTGCAGATGTTCAGTAAGGAGGATGTTTACAGCCCTGTTCTCACACAATAGTTCACGTTTTAGAGAAGCATCGTGAACTACATTTTCAGTGAAATTATAATTTGATTATGCGCACAGACCTTCAGTATAATAATCTATAAAATGTGACACACAGCCTTTGAATCTATATGCACCCCTTCAGTTTGTAGAGTTTAATCGAGTTGATATCTCTGCACCATAAAGTTCAATCTCACACAGCTGTTCTGTTATAAAGTCTAAATTTAGTAAGTCTGTAATATTCAACAAATGTATGATCTCAGCATACATATTGTGTTATTAAACTGCATCTTCCATGAAGGTCCAGACACGACTGTGTCCAGGTCAGTAAATATGCCTTTTTAATTTTCTATCAGTGTCATCTTGTATCAGAGAGGCAAGGCTGAGATGGTTTGGACATGTTCAGAGGAGGGATAGTGGACATATTGGACAAAGGATGTTGAAGATGGAGCTGCCAGGCAGGAGGAGAAGAGGAAGACCAGAGAAGACTGATGGATGTAGTGAAGGAGGACATGCAGAGGGTGGGTGTGAGGGAAGAGGATGCAAGGGATAGGATGAGATGGAGGCAGATGATCTGCTGTGGCGCCCCCTAACGGGAACAGCCAAAAGAAGAAGAAGAAGAAGTCATCTTGTATTTATTTGAAATTAATTAATTCAATTTTTATAATTCCATTCTTATAATAACATCACCATACTAGTGTTTAGTTTGCAGTTATTTTACCAATTGAGACAGTGTTGCTGTGTTTATCAGTGACCAATCAGCATCTGTAGTATCTAATAAAAAGACATCAGTGATGTAAAAGTACAAATCACTGCAACATCACATCTTAGAACATAAATTAGAACAAGTCTGAAGATTCATAAACCTAATCACTGAGGGTGTGTTGGCTCTCACAAGCTAAGCAGCTTCTGAATGTTAATGAACAATATTATAAAGGTAAGATTTATTTATCCCAAAAGTTGGGAAATTTCTGCATCAGAGCAGCCAAAACAGCCAATAATAAAATAAGTGAAATAAAGCAGAACAGCTCAGTGAAATAAACACAATATGGAAAAAGTTGCACTAAACAGAGGAGCAAAATGAAACAGAAAAAATTAAATCAATCAGTGAAACATCATCTTATTCAAACTGATCACTTTGTTTATCAGAGAAAAAGGGCTTCGAGTTTCAGCTGATTTTTGGTCTGCAGTGAAAAATGTTGGTGTGAAGGCTGAGCTGAAAATCTGTGCAGTCAGAACCAAATCTGAGCGTCACAACCAGAAATGATTTTCTGCTACAGCACAAAAAGAAAAAGTGTTTCAGGATGAGGATCCAGAAGCAGAAATAAACTCCTGTTATCATTTTATTAAACTTCTTGGACGCAGCAGCACTGTGGGGTCTCACATGCTGGGTTCTGCTGAGCCTCGTATTCAGGGGCTGTAACTCATCAAAACAGTCTGATGGTTTGTTCTCAGGAAAACTGTTCCTTCACATGTTTGATGCATCAGAAGTTTTTAGTGCTCCTGCGCTCCTTGGTTCCTGTAATGGGCTGCCTTGTTCTATCTCACCTCTGTGTGTGAATCTATATCACTCAACTGCATGTTAAGTGTGTGTTTACACCTACAAAAAAAGAGTGTGTTGAGCTCTAGTTGTAATTTCTCCATTAGAGGATTAATAAAGTATATCTTCTTCTTCTATTCACTCTTTAGGATCACAAGAAATATAAGTTTTAACTACATTATTAAGTCCCACACACTGTGTATTCCTATTGGTTAACCAGCCTGTCAGTAATTGTTATTCTGTGACTGCAGTGTAGTATGTAATACTGCACATATTTATACTGGTTTATGTCCTTTATTGAATTTTATTGTAGTAGAGCTGCACATGAAGCCCCTGCTGTCTGACAGCAGTGCTGCTCCACACTGTGTGAAGATGGGAAACAAAGTTCACTGAAGACTAACCCACCTCATGAACATTTTTACTGATGACCCACAAAGATCACACTCTCCTTATCATTTAGCAGCCAAGTGCATGTCATTTTAGCTGATTTATTACAGTAACTATATAACCATAAGGTTCATATCATAAAGGAAATAATCTGTAAGATGAATTCAGGCTGAGAAAAACAGAATTTACTGCCTCAGTGTTTATCAGTGTTTGTTCAGCACACACCTCCTGTCTATTAACCTGAACACCAAACTGTTTACATGTTTTCATAATTTATCTCAGGGTTTCCTTCCAGGCCATATTCTTAGTTTTCATTTTAAGCACATAATCATGTTTTAATCTTCATAATAATTAGAAGATTAAAATATCACTCACCATCAGGCACATAGATCCCTGAAGAAATCTGATGTCTGATATCCTTCTGTGTGGACACACAGCGATAGAGCCCAGTTTTGGGGAGAGGTGTTTGGATGGTGATGGAGAAGAGTCTGTCCCTGTCTGTGTCCTTCTTTACCACCTCAGAACGAATGGTTTGGTTATTACTGTCCAGCCACTCTACTGTAGGTTCAGGAAAAGCACGTTGAACCTCACACTGCAGCAAGCCTGGTTCAAGTATTGTGACACGTGGTTCTGGAGCTGCACCTGTGAACACATCATAGAAAACAGCCTGTATAAGAACAATGGCAACATTATCCATGTAAACCTGAACAGTGTGCTGTCCAGCTACTGTGAGCACAGATGAGGATTACAGTGTGTTTCAGAACAGCATTACATTAACTGTACCTCCAGCAATGTTTGACATGATGACAGGTTTGAACAGAAATTTAGTTTAAATGTTTTACTGCAAACATCATTACTGCAAACGAGAAATAAGTTTGTACAACTTTTTAACATTTTCCAAAGACAAAAAGAAAAAGAGGTCAGAGGTCACAGTGAAGTAGCAATAATAATGATCAGCTTGAATCCACACCTCTCTGAAATTAAACTTATAGAGTTTATTGTAGATTTGAATGAGACTGAAATACTTTGTGTTTACAGTTTGTAATGTAGTTTCTCACTGTGTTGATCAGCTCTGAGTGATCAGTACAGAAACTGCTTTAATCAATAACAGATTGACAGTTATTGAACTATAACGCAGGTAACAAGAAATACAAATATCAAAATATTCATACAGACTGTTTTTACTGCAGACTGTACAGTTTACTGTTCAAACCAAAACATGCTGGTTAACCTGACTTTACCTGAGAGGAATAACTTCATATTTACACACGAGGATGTATAGATCAGTGACGTCATCAGCATCAGGACTCACCTGGGATGTTGTCACGTGTTCTGTCCTTTAATTTGCCCTCTGAAAAGAAAGAAAAGCACATATATTAGAGGAGACTGTGGTATTATTAACTTAACAGTCAGTTAAAACTGGAGAAAAGAAACTCAGAAGTTTTAGCCTGAAAAAGAAGCCACAGATTTCATAAACATGCTTTAATATTTTGGTTTAAGGGCCTGAATGGTTAAAATCACAGAAAACACAGAGAGAAACTGCAGTCTGATATATCTGGAGGTATCTGAATATTGAAAATGTCCCTGCAGATGTGGCTGCAGTGCTGTGAGGTTGTATCTCTGCCAGATGTGCATTATGACTGTTTCATGTGTAAATAATGAGGTGTTTCATGGCAGCACTCACCAACAACAAGCTCAATGCTTTTGTCTCCTGACTGTGTATTTGGAAAAATACAGATATATTTTCCTTTGTCATTCATGGTAACTTTTGTTATTTTTATGGAGGCGTTGCCGTGCTTCAGCTCTTCTGGGAAATGTGAGACTCGACCTTTGAACTGCTCATCTTGACCTGGGAGGCCGTTATTAGAATGAAAGCCACCCTCAAAGCGAAACACCTGCTTTTGAGGATTTGTTCCTTCTTTCGTCCACTCAAATGTCTTTGCACTAACGTCCGTGTTGGAGCCGATGGAACAGGGCAAAATGGCATCTTTACCTACTTCCTTAGTCACTGTTGAAGATGTTCCTGATAGACAAAAATAAATAAATAAATAAAGAAAGAAAGAAAGAAAAATAATTAAACTGTGTTAACATGCAGAGAGGCCTGCAAATAATGAAAGTTGTGTCTAAGTTAGCAGCAGTGAATACAAAGAAGACTTTTTTTAAAGCAGTGCTTTGTTTTTTCTAACATGCCCCAAAACAGAAGCTGAAAATAAAAATTCACACTCCTCACAACATGATTTTTTATCAGTCATTAAAAACAGGACAGCAGAAGAATTTTAGATTAAGAATGATCAGTAAAATAGCATCTAAAAACTTTTGTTTGTATATTTTCCTTACAAAATTCATATTTATTTACCTTAGTACCTTCACATTTTCACCATTTTTTCAAAATTTTGTTACATTTTGATTTAATTTGATATAATTTATGTTGGTCATTATCAACAGCATCTTCAAAAACAACAACAAATACTAAAGTGCAAATAAAAAATGTTTACAGCGAAGAACATGAAAGAATATGAGAGTATCTGATTATTGATGATAAATTTGCCAATCCTAAAGATATTGATACCTCAGTTTCTCAGCTGCACCTGTGACCATGATCTCACAGCTGACAGCAGCCATGACATATCTGTGAGCTGCTAATGTTTTAATAAACCTCAGTGAGCTGAAATATTTAGGGACTGACTCCCTTTATCAAAGACTTTCTGTCTTAATATTATTGGCTATAATCATAAAGTTCAGTACAGCTCTGACCTCTCTGTCTTCTGTCCTTGATGTTAGAAGGATCTGTTTTATAATACCTGCACTTGTGAAGAAGCTCCTCTCAGCCAACCTAATGACATTTACTCTGTTAATGACCAGGCTGATAACATGTGACTTTGCAGTGTTTGTGCTGTTCAGCTTTTTGATCTGTGGGTTTAAGACAAAAGTGAAGCCAACATTTCCCACAAAACCCGTGGTGCTGCCATCATGCAGTTTTGGAGCCAGAGACTGTGCAGTAATGATTTAGGTCACTGTATCAAACTCCGCCCACCCACGCCATGGGCCTTGACGTATACCACATCCCCCAAACAGAAGGTTACACCCCAGTTTTACAGAATCAATCTGATTCAAAGTGAACTGATGAGAACGGAGACCCTTTGAACCCAAATCAGCATCATAAGAACTACTTAAAATGGCACAAATCATCTTTGGGGAAAAGATTATCTGAGGAGAACTAATTTATTTTAATTTGACCTCCTCCCATCCACTAACATGCAGAGGGTGGGTCTTTGGTCCTATACATCAACCAGTCAGCAGGGGGCGATAGAGACATTTTGGCTTCACTTTTGGGGACCATCAGGTCGTCCATGTTTTCTACAGTCACTGCTCTGACTGTGCATCACAGACCAAGCTTAGTTTCTTCTCCAGAGACTTCAAATTTCACACAGAAAGTTGGTTTTAAGAGCTGCAACACAGCCAAATCTAAAAATGTCAGTTCTTACTTTCTGTTTGAATTCATTTCCTGTTTCAGTTTGTAGATCTTGCTCACTTTGCTCTCCCTTCAGTAAGTATCCCTTTCTGTCTTGTCAGTTTTCCCCTGAACTGAGGAGTTACCCCAAGACCCAGGAGAGGATTTTAAAAAAATACTGCAAAATGAGAAACTACTGTAGTAATACCCAAGGATAAAAATGTGGTGCAGAATATCTTTCCTTTTAGGTCATGTATATAATTATTATTATACATGACTCCTGTTTTCAGAAGATGGAGGGTGAGGTCCATTACAGAGGCATCTCTCTTCCTCTCTCTCTGCATATTGATTTCTGCTTGCATGACTGCGACTGCTTGATCTGTTGGAGCTGTTACAGAAATGCTCCTCTGTCCTACCTAACAGTTCTCACTGTATATGTGAAGATACTGAATGGAATATTTTATTATTCATGATGAATGATGAGGTACATGAGGTACTAAGAACCTGAGACTCTGTTGATGAGGTGGCCCTAAGAACAGCGAGAGCCAAACCATCTGGGACCATCAGAGCAGCACACAGCCAGAGAATCCACAGCACCTGAAGGTCAGCGGCAACATGTGGTACATATGGCAGGGCGTTCAGGCCATCACTAACTACAGGACAACATCATCCATCTGTCATGGTGATGCCTTCTTACCAGATGTGCTGAACAACTTCCAAGCACAGTTTGAGATACAGAACGACCAGATGGTGAGAAGATGGTGAAACATTGGAGCTTCTCTTTCCTCCATCACCGACATCTACCACACACAAAAGCATTCAGGCCCTCACTGTCAGACTGTGCAACAGTTTCTTCACACAAGTCATCAGACAGCTCAACATTCAGGGACTGGAAGCACATGCACACACACACACACACACACACACACACACACACACACACACACACACACAAACAATCCCACCAAATACCTATTTATGTTTTTCTATTGTGCTGTTTTTCCATGTTTGCAGTCCTCTGTGTTTCTTAGTTGTGCAGCACCATGGTCCAGGAAGAACATTATTTTTCATGCATTATCTGTACATGTTTGAAATGTTTAGATTTTTTTACCTGCTCCCGTGACACTGATCTCTGATAGGTTGACATCTGACACCAGCCCTGACACATCTGTGAACTTCTGCTTGTTTCAACATGTTCTAATCAGTTAAAGTATCTAGCAACCCAGCCTGTTTCTAAAAGGCAGTCTGATTATTTTTCCATGATGACAAAGCACAGTATAACTCTAACCTCTCCCTGTTCCTGATTTGTCCTTGGACCTTAGGACAGTTCTTTTGAAGACGTATGTCTCAGCCAACCTACTGGAATTTACTCTGTTAATGATGATGTCAGCAGCTGTTAAGGTGTGACGGTGTATTTATGGTGTTCAGCCTCGTGATCTGCTGTGAGTGGGCTGGAGTGATAAGTTCATGTGTGTTTAAGATCTCCAGCAGTAAACAAGCCTCTTTTTAGACACCTATAGTTCATATACTGTATGTTTTCTCTTAACAAGTATCAGAAAATCTTCCTCATACAAAGAGAAAGTGTAACCACTCAAACAGGTATTGCTGGAAGACTGACAGAGGGGAGAGAAGAAAATGAACAAACAAGAAATTCTTACAAACAGATGTGAATTTACCACACGGAGCAACGTTGGCTAAATAAGGTATTAAGCTTCAAATCAGTGTGTTTTGACATTAATATTCTTCTGCTGTAAAATTTTAAACTCAGCGTCCTGAACAGGTGAGTGTCCCATATAGAGAGATAAAAGTGAACCTAACAATAACCAGCTTACTTGGTACTTTAATAACATATTCAGAGAATTTCATCAGCATTTTGATCTTTAAAATACTGAACCTCAAAACGTTTGAGAGATTGATACAGCAATCTGCTGTGCTACTTACGACGATCTGATGCAACCAAAATTAATAAAAACATCTTAAATTTGCTCACAAGTTCACACTTGAATATTTCAACATTTACTTTCACTCAGTTATTATGAGAAATGTGTCAGTTTCACCACATTATAAGAATCTCATATTGTTTTAGGCTAAATCTGATTTTGTGTTTTCATTTCTGTTTTGTGTGATTTTGATTGTTGGTTTTAGAACTGCTGCTTTTCAAAGTGCTATAACAGATACAGTTTACATTTCTTTTTTGGTTTTATGGATTAAGAATAACAATAAATAATATTTAAAATGTAAAGCCTTAATCATTGCTTCTTCTTGTGTCTGAATCCCAGCTCTTTAAATCTTTCACTCACTGCAGTACAGTAGGTCACTGAGATAATATAACAATAGATTATTATTAAAAAAGCTTCACACACACGTTCATATTTAACAGGAAATAAAAGCTGCGCAGTGTGTGTCTGCACTGCGGAAAGCAGCACAGTCTGCACTGACACCACACCTAAAAACACCTCCACATGAAATCATGAAATGATCCACAGTGATCAGAACGATGCTTCGTTTCTTCTCTGGAGATGATTCATTATTTTACAGTAACAGCAGCTCTGTTGGAAGCTGATGTGACAGGTGGAGATGCTGCACTTCTCCTCCCTCTAAACCAGCAGCTGAGTCTTAAAGCTCCACACTCTCCATCCTTTCATCTCAAACACATCAGTCATTTTCTTACCGGATTGATCACCGAACGTCAGTCCGGACAAAGTCAGGAGACAGAGAAACAGGAGAGGCTCCATGTCTGCAGAAATCATCTGAACATCAAATATGGCAACGTCACCTTCTATATCTATACCGGAGGTCGAAGCCACGCCTCTCAGCACACTGACGCAGAAACACTTTCACTTTCTGTTCTCTTTTAAATCAGAACTGCACTTCCGGAGCAATCTGTCACAACATCAGGCTTTTTACATTTACTGTGAGCAGCAGCAGTGACATTTATACAGGTGACAGGGTGAAAGGTTAAAGCTCATAACACATGATTAGTCATGGTTCTGTTCAGGTTGAGACAAAGGGAGACAGTTTCCCTCCTCACAGTCTGCAGGCTTGAAGGTAAAGGCAGCTGCAGGTTTTCTCACTAACATCTGTTTCTGAGAAAGAGAACAACCACAACATCCTGTTCCTGCACATTTCCTCAGCCAGACTCCATCTGAGCTGCAGCAGCAGGAAACACAGTTAAGGTCCCTTTCTTACTTCCTTATGGAAATGAAACCTGCGTAAAACCAAGCATCCTCCTCCAGGACTGAGAAATGAAGACCAGAGGAAGTGGTGCAAACTTTCTCCTGAATATTTAAGGCTGACTCCAAAAGTGAGTCAGTCTGACCAGAGACTGTATATAAAAGATGGACGTAGCCACTGGGATGTCACCCATTAGTTTTTGACTCAAATTGTTTCAGCTGCAATCTCTAAATGAAACCATTGCTCTATACGTCATACCCCATAACAAGCTATATTGTTTGTCATATAACTGTTTTAAAATCCTCCCAAAGGCACCAACAGCACAAACACAGGGAAGAGATCTGACTCACTGACCCCAGTTATATATATGTTGGCATTTTAAAATCAAAACATGGAAAATGAGCATAAGAGGTCTACGTTTCAGGGACACTTGGACCCCAGTTTGAGAACTTCAAATTCAAACTGGTGTGATGATTAGCTCTTGTTTACCAGGGGCTTTTATAACTAGTTGTGTAAATGAAAAATTCAAAGCAGTTAAAAAAGTTTCCCTTTGTTCAGTTATTCAGTAAGTTGGTTGTGAAAAAGCTATTCTGGACAGAATTTAAAAACCAAACAAAAAGACAATAACAAGCATCTTGTTTGCAAATGACATTATGATCTGTAGTGAGAACAGGTGGAAGTGAGAGTGGAGAGGTGGAGGTATGCACTGGAGAGAAGAGGAATGAAAGTGAGCAGAATCAAGACAGAGTACATGTGTGTGAAAAAGAGGGAAGCAGGTGGAAGGAGTAGAGGTGGTGAAGGTGGATGAGTTTAAATACTTGGGATCAACCATCTAAAGCAACGGACAGAGCACAAGAGAGGTGAAGAAGAGAGTGCAGGCAGGGTGGAGTGGGTGGAGTGGGTGGGGACGAGTGTCAGGGGTGCTTTGTGACAGAAGGATAGCAGCAAGAGTGAAAGGGAAAGTTTAAAAGACGGTAGTGAGACCTGCTATGATGTATGGTTTG
>VUQH01028192.1:10854-23070 GCA_015106775.1 Etroplus canarensis | reverse complement strand
ACAAGAGAGGTAAAGAAGAGAGTTCAGGCAGGGTGGAGTGGGTGGAGACGAGTGTCAGGGGTGTTTTGTGACAGAAGGATAGCAGCAAGAGTGAAAGGGAAGGTTTACAAGACGGTAGTGAGACCTGCTATGATGTATGGTTTGGAGACGGTGGCACTGACAAAAAGACAGGAGGTGGAGCTGGAGGTGGCAGAGCTGAAGATGTTGAGATGTTGACTGGGAGTGACCAGGATGGACAGGATTAGAAATGAGTCCATCAGAGGGACAGCTCAGGCTGAGATGGTTTGGACATGTTCAGAGGAGGGATAGTGGACATATTGGACAAAGGATGTTGAAGATGGAGCTGGCAGAACCAGTTTTTGTACCAGGCTGTAAAATCGACCACTTTGACATGGAAGTCTGCGGGGACTGACTCACTTCTGGAGCCAGCCTGAAGTGACACCTTGATGAACTGCAGTTTTTGTTTTTACCTCTAGATGCTTCCCCTCAGTTTTTACCCAGAAACCCCTTGCTGTGAGGGTACAGTGGTAACCACTGCATCACCACGCTGAGCTGATGGGTACAATGTAAAAGAAAAACACAAACTTAATTTTAGTTGAACTGTCTACTTTCTAGTTCTGCTGTCACCATGGAGATTTTTGAATCCAGAAGAGACCTTATTTACCATAATCTAAGCAGGTGAGTTTTTAGGACTGTCCCTCTGTACAGGGCTTTAGAGATCTGCTGGAAAGTATTTTAATGACCCGGCGTTCTGTTGGAATTTATAAACGTTGAAGCGGTTACTGAGCAGACATGAAGCACAAGAAGAGCAAGTTCTGCGTTCCTGTGGAACGTTGCTCGTACGTTTGATCTGAGAAACCCTGGATTGTGTTTCTGTGGTTGACAAATCCACTCAGACTGCACCAACTCCTGAATTCTTCACCCACTTGCAACCAGGCCTGGCTCAGTTGTAAAGACTCAGATGACGAATGGCAAGATGTGCCACTAGGGAGCACAACAGCAAATTATTAATACTCCACATTTCCATCCATTTTCTTTCACTTATTTGTTTCTGTGTTCCCAGGGGGGCTGGAGCCTATCCCAGCTGTCACGGAGTGGGAGGCCAGGTGCGCGCCAGATAGGTCACCAACCCATCGCGAGGCCAACACAGAGACAAACCACCAGTCATCAGTTCACCTAACCCTAGTGGATTTGAACCGAGAACCTTTTTCTTGTGAGGCAACAGTGCTAACCTCTGTACCACTGCGCAGTCCATTATTATGAATGCTACTCTAAACCACTCAAACACACTGACTTTTTAAAATGTCACGAATAAAAGCAGCTTTGGCTGCTCCCTTTTATCCCCTCTAGGGGTCGCTACAGCGGGTGCATCCGCATAGCTAACTCGGTACATATTTTACACCAGATGCCCTTCCTTATGCAATACACCCAATGGGGAAGTGGCTTCTGTCACCACCTGGGTTCCAACCTGGTACCTTCACGTTAACCACTACATTAAAATGTCACGGACAATAACGCTATTACCTGCCACAATACCACCACCAGGTGGACACTTACAGAATTACAGTTCTCTTAAAAAAAAATCATATTTGCTTTCAGCTGGTTTGACGAGCTTCAGCCGCCACAGGCGCTCATCACGTCCTTCCAGAGTTTTTAAGATAAGGCCTCAATAATCCCACAGAACCACAGAATCAGGAACATGACCAATGATGATGCAGCGTGGGGCGGCTGTGGCTCAGGAGGTAGAGCGGGTCGCCTTCCTATAGGAAGGTTGGTGGTTCGATCCCCGGCTTCTCACCTCTACATGTTGAAGTGTCCTCAGGCAAGACACCGAACCTCAAACTGCTCCTGATGCATCAGAGTGTGAATGTGTGTGTGTGTGGCTTGGAGTAGAAAAGCATGATGTACAGTAAGCACCTGTCCATTTACCAGTATAAACAGAAATTAAGAATAAGCAAAGAGGAAAAATTGTGATAATTTTCAGAAGAAAATAAATCTGGTTTTCTCCTTTATTCCCTCCTGTAATTGTTCAGGACGCCCGGAAGTCAGCTCCAGCCGGGCAGAACCACGCCAACTACAGAGCAGAAATGTCCTCCCTCCCTCCCAACCACCTGCAGGGCAGGAGGCTGAACCCAAGTCAGGCTAGTGCAGTGTGTCAGATGCCCCCCCCAACCCTCACGGCTCAGTCTGAAGACTTCCTACTTTCCCGTCCTCGCTCTATCAAAACAGAAGACAAGGGCAATGAATCACCCTGCTCCAGTGTTGCTGGGTTAAATTTAGTTGCTGAGAATATGGATCAAACTCAGCTGCAGTCCTATGTGCATTCTGAGAACACAAATGTACATATAATAGCCCTATTCTTAGACCAGACCCACTCAGCCTTTCAAAGAATAATGCGACGTGTCAGAAGACACTCATGCATTTCTGCTTCCTCTCACGCCGGTGCTCAGATTTGATGAGAGTCGTCACGGAAAGAGCGATGGATTTAACACAGTGAGCATGCCCATTTCACTGATTACTGTTGTTGTATGGAGAGTGCACATTTTTGGATTGTAACGTCAAAAGCACAATTACACCGTTTTCTAAATCAGGAGAAAACCAGCGGCAGCATGTGAACGCTGAGGGACACGTGGCTCACCTTGCAAATGTTGGACTACAACGAGGCCTTCAAGACAAGGAACGGGGGAAAATTAAAGCCAGAGGATGTACTTCAGAAGGAAAACAAGTTTTTAAGTTTCGCCCTCTGTGACTGGAGGATTTTTTGTGTAATGTAGCATTTAAGCCCACGCAGGGAAAAACTGAGAGGAATCAGAAGAGAAGGACACACAGCGCTGGAGACGAAGAAGAGAGGCTCTGAAAACACGTCTGTAACCATCAGCATAAACAGACAGTCCACCGACAGCCCCGCCTGTCAGCCGTGTCCCCCCAGCATGGACGCCGCGGCGGGCTGCAGCTGGCCAGGCTGCGATCAGACCGAGTCACTGTCACATCAACGAGTCCTCCTGTCCCTGTACTGTAGTGGTTCACATGCTTGCCTTACAAGTCAAAGGTCCCTGGTTCGATTTCAGGTGGGGACACAAGCCCCTCTCACCATGGAGGGTTAAGTCAGGAAGGGCATCCGGCATAAAACATCTGCCAAATTACAAATGCGGATGAATCTGCTGTGGCGCCCCCTTGGTGGAGAACTACTAGTCCTCTGCTATGGTATCCTGTGATGAACTTGAACCTTCCATCATCTCCACTTCAAATCATCAACGGACCGAGACAATCTGGAGACAGAGACATCTTCTCCCCCAAGGGGGCGCCACAGCAGATTCATCTGCATCCATAATTTGGCAGAGGTTTTACACCAGATGCCCTTCTCGACACAACCCTCCATGGTGAGAGGAGGCTTGTGTCCCCACCGGGAATTGAACCAGGGACCTTTCTGGTTGTAAAGCAAACATGTGAACCACTGCACCACAGGGACACTACGATGGAAGGGAAAAGACAGGAGGTTAAATAAGCCAAAACACACGAGAGAAGTGACTCAAAAAGACATGGACATGGGGACACTGGGGACACTGGACACTGGGAAAGACCAGAACACAAGAGCAACACAGAACCTCCAAATAAAGAAGGTAGACATTGGTGGGTTTTTCTGTTTCAGCGGATGTCTAAAAATTCTGCAGTTCGTCAACTGTGTGTGTGTGTGTGTGCGCGCGTGCGCGTGCGTGCGTGCGTGTGTGTGTGTAGTGTTAGAGGTGGACGTGACTGTCGGCTGCCTGCTGCAGTTAGAGACCCTCAGAACTGACTGATGAGGTGATTTAAAGACAAGCCATGGAGGACAGCATGTAATCACACGAGGCAGCTCTTTACATCCAGAGACGTGGACACACACACACACACACACACACACACACACTGAACACACACAGCCATACGTACTGTACAGAAAAGTCCAAGGTCATCACCCTCAGCATGGCCATACACTGAACACATACAAAGAATGTACAGCACGTACACACAGCTGCAGGCACACACACACACAGAATGCCTATAGAGGTCAAAAGGTCATCACCATCTCAATCTAGTTTGACACAGAAGTGAAAAGAGCTGCTGCCGTTCAGCCTGTTAGCATTTAGCTCCACAGCAACAACATGTCTCCAGACTCGAGATGAGAACCTTCAGTCCAGAGCTCCACAGAGGTCAGGCTCAACTCTCTGAACGTCAGTCTGCAGCGGAGTTGGTTCATGTTCTTGTTAGTTTCATGATGCTTCACCTTCAGGAGAGATGTAGGATGAGATACTTTATCTGCACACTGAAGGTTTTTGGACACGGTTGGGTGGAGACTTCAGACAGTCAGATAATTTCAATCAACCTCTTCAATCATTCATCATGCTTTCAAATATCCAACAGGGTCAGGATTTATCAGCTTCTGCTGCGGTCCAGGATCTGTCCCTGGGCCTCCTCGCAGTCAGACATACCAGAAAACCTCAGATAGAAGGCATCCTGGTTAAATGCCCAAATGACCAAGGCTTTTAAGGAGGCTCATTTCTGTTGCTTGTATCTGTAATCTTATTTCTTCAGTCACCACTGAGACCTCATGACCATAGCTGAGGGCAGGAACAGACTTTAAGGTGTCCCTTCATACTCAGCTGCAAGCTGCCCCAGGTCAAGCTGGAGATCATCATCTGATGAAGCCAACAGAACCACATCATCTGCAAAAAGCAGAGACAAGCTGCTGAGATGAACAAATCTGGTACCACTTGGCTGCGCATAGAAATTATGTCCATAGAACCTGATAACTGGTGACAAAGGGTAGCCCTGGAAGCGCCCAGCACCCACTGGAAACAAGTTTAACGTATTGCTGCTGAAGCAAACCAACCTCTTGCTACAGCTGTATGGGGACCAAGTCGCCGATACTCACAAAGCACCACCCTGGGTAGACCAGAACATGCTGAAGACATGATACCCCTCGGCTGGTTTGGGAACGCCTGTGGGCAGAAGCTTGTTGAAGATGGAAGAAGTTTGCTTTAAATGTCAACATTTTCACCTAAACCATGATTATTGCTAAACCTAACCAAGTGATCCCTTTGCCTCAACCTAACCAAACTTTAGCAGAAACGTTAAAGTCAAATTAATGTGTAAAAAAAAAAAACTGCAACCCAACTTGCAACCAGACTCAAAGTCTTGTTTGGTTGAAGGTCACAGGATTGTGCCATCTGCCAACCTCCTACCTCCTAATGGAGACCTTTGTAGGTTTTTTTGTCCTTCACCTTAGAAACTAACCGTAAGATGGACCCTGTTGCATGAAAATATAAAGAGAAGCTTCCTGAATCTGTTGCTCTATGAAATCATTCAGAAGGTGGCATGAACTTTCCTGTGTTTTATGTGCTGCCAGCACTTGGTGAAGAAGAGACCATGGTCATTATTTCATACAGGAAAACTCCACAAACATGCAGCATTATGAATTTTGGCCTGAAGTGCTGCCAGGCTTTGTAAGCACAACTTCCACCTCGACATGTCCTTTAACTCCCCTGGTCCATAAATAAAGCTCCTCATTCATGCCGAGGCAATTCTGACTGTGAACATAATCAGGGCAGTGGTTAAATTTCTCATCTAAAATAAATGAGTAGTGTGGGGGAGTTATTTCAGGATCCAGGGTTGCATTTAGAACTGTATTGATTCTGGTGCTGGTTGCAGCCATTACAATGCATTTTCTTCCTCCACATAGAATGCTGTGTACAGTCTTGGGTTGCCCGTCATTTTCTCGATATTTCAACTTTTTTCTCTTCAGTTTTTAAAAAGTGGTCTTGAGCAGCAGTTCTCCAGGCTTTCTGAAGGTCTTCTGAAGTGTTTCTTTAGAAATCGGGTGCATTTTCCCTTATTTTGAATTAAATCCTTGCACCCAAAGAGCTATTACTGAAAACGTGGCATCTCTCGACATAGTGAGTCCTTAAAACACTCAAGGAAACTGGAAAAGAGGAGGACACGAGAAGAAGAGTCAGGCCTAAAAACCACCTACAGCAGATGGATAGTATCTGAAAGTCATGTCCTTAAGAAATACAAAAGGAATCCAGCAAAGACCTGACACAGGACCGGAGACATGCTGATCCATTTCTGTTTGCCAAAGCCTCACCAGAAATCTGGGATTTGGGATCCTCTTGACAGGCAGCCAACATCCAAAGAAGAGCTTTGGAATGTCCTTCAAGAAGCCTGGAGAACTATTCCTGAAGACGACTTAAAGACAGAAAGCTTGGCTCAGAGAGTTCATGCTGTGATGGAGAATAAAGGAGCTCAGAACAAATATGGACACCTCTGTCTTCAACACGACTGTGGACAAACGACAGGAAAGCAAGTTTATGGAAACTCCTCACGGCCTATAAAGATGTCTTGAGACGATCGCTGAAGAGCCTGAGATGGCTCCGAGCAAGTGAAGCGCTTGTAGCTGCTGGAGTTACGTTAAGAAAGCTTGTGTATAATGTTTTTGCAGGCTCAATGCTTCTGAAAATGAGTTTCATCAACTGAAGCTGTCGTGTCACATGTTCTGATCCCTGCTAAGGAGATGTTGGTACAGCGGTCATTTGGGAGGAAGGTTAATTGTGTGTATTTTTATTTTGTTCTCTTTTTATTCTATTGTACATGTTTTTCTAGTTTGTTTTTATGGACCTCGTCGTCTGTCTCATTAGAATTGTACCAATTGTCCTTTTGCTTTATGACCTGCTTTTCTATTTGCATTTGAATAAATTGCACCAATTTCTCATTTTCCTAGCAACAAACAAAGAAGAGGAAGACCACAGAGAAGGTTGATGGATGTAGTGAAGGAGGACATGCAGAGGGTTGGTGTGAGGGAAGAGGATGCAGGGATAGGGTGAGATGGAGGCAGATGATCCACTGTGGAGACCCCTGACAGGAGGAGCTGGAAGAAGAAGAAGAAGAAGAAAAAAAGAAAGAAATGGTGGCTCGAGACTTTTGCACAATCTTACAGACTGGAAGTGATGATGATTAAAGCGAGTGAGAGCTGAGCTCACGTCCAGATGCTTTGGGTGAAAATGAGCCATGGATGGTCCATCAGCAACAGTTTGTTAGCACTGGACTTATGAGACTAAGAAAACGTGGAGAGAAGATGTGAATGAAAATGCATTTCTCTTCTCTGACTGTGGGTGCTCGGCCCCTCAGAACTGATTTACCAGGCAGCCATGTTAAGAGGACGACCAGAAAAATGGGCAGCGTGGCTTCCCAACAGCGTTCCAGCATCCTTGCTCATATCTGGGGCCAAAAGGTTCACAAATCATATCCTCATCTCAATTTTCCACCTCAGAAGAGAAGATATTGCCTGACCAGGTCTTTAATAGGCAGTCACCTGGTGGGTGAATGAATTTCCTCTCTGCAGGAGTCTGCAGACAACAGCCTCATTTACATGTGCACTCAAAAGCCAGCGATGCTCTCTCTCTCTCTCTCCGAGACCAATTACACATCCACATTAGACTCCAGCGTTTCCTCCTGGTTTCCTGCGCCAGCCGCTTTGCATCCTGCTACACGTCTGCATACATTTCCCAACACAAACCCTCTCCAGCACGGGATGGAACTATGAGCCTCTGCTCTGTTAATTTTTACTCCAGATCTGTTTCATCTTGCTCCAAGTTTCCTCACAGAGCCTCTGCAACGTTCTGGCTTTTACCATTTTCAAAGGAGCCCACGAGTCTGTGGATGTTTCCACAGTCTCTCTTCTTTTCCCAGTTTTGCTTGTGGCTCATATCCATTTCTCAGCAGGCATCATCAGCGGCTGCACAAACAAATGCAACAGGAGCAAATTCCAAATCAATCAACACGCAGTGTTTGGATTCAGCAACAGAGGTGCAGAAAACGGGAAAAAAGCCATTCTGGAAAATGTTTCAGGTCTGATTCTGTGGTCTGTAATCATAAGGAGTCCTTACAGGCTGTTAGACTAAAATGATCCCCAGGATATCACTCAGTGTCACTGGGGGGCGCCGGCTGTCCTGAGAGGCAGCAGCTGAGAACACAAAGACGTCTGATGAAGCTTCAACCAAGCACTTCAAAGATTAACCTCACTGGTACTTTCAAACTCACGTTTCTCTCCTCAGGTTTGGTGTTAGCCTTGAAAAGCTACCACTGTATGTTTCTGATCCATCTTCAGGGAGGAAAAGCAAAAGCTCCTTTGTTCTCCAAACTAACTGTTGTAGTAAAACCAAAAGAAGATCACTGACGTGTGAAGTGATTCTGGTTCCCAGTGAAGACGCTTCAAATATGCAAAAGCCTTTTCTTCCAAGTTCTGAAGTGTGAAGTGCTTTTGGTGATGTTAAAGCGACTAAACTGAATGTTCTTTCCAGCATTGTACTTTATAGACAGCAGAGCGCGGCTCAATTTTAGGAAAATCCATCTCAGCCAAAACTGACTACCCCACTGGTCTGAAGCACAACTAGAAAGTTAGCTACTCGTTCTAATTAGCCATTTTCCGGTGTTTTTACACAGATACAAAATGCTCGAAACGCCAGGTACCACTGATCCTGAACCATGACCCTCTCCCAGCTGTCACCGGGCGAAAGGCGGGGTCCACCCCGGACAGGCTGGCAGTCCACGGCAGGGTCAGCACTGAGAGACGCCTACGGTCAGAACCACCAGCTAACCTCTGCGTGTGTTTGGGCTGTGGGAGGAAGCCGGAGCGCCCGGAGAGAACATGCAGACGCCACACAGAAGGGCCACAGCTGGTGGATTTGAACCCGGGCCCTCTTGCTGTGAGGTGACCACCACGCTGCCCACACAATTTTTGTCAAGAACAAAATGAGAGCTTCTGATCGCACAGGGTATTATCAGCGATGGCGACTTAGGTCTCAAACGGTTAACCAGTGTCTGACAGAACAAAATGAATAATAGTTTCTCAACGTTTAACTCGTCGACGGTGTTAAGATTTACACTTTCAGACAAAAGTTCCAGCAGCTGGAATTTTCTTGCTTCCCAACTTACAACCTTCCTGAGTTTAACCAGAACATTCCAGCTAAATGTATCTCACTGATGTTCTGAGGTAGGCGTGGGGGACCAGGCTGGGACCCCTTGCTGGATGCATGGCCTGACTGGGGTTTGAACGCACGACTTATTGTCCAAACTATATCTGTTTACCCAAAGAATAAATGGTTGAGGGACGGTGAACATGGATGAACCACCCATTCTTTCACTCATGTTTGTAAAGACTGCATGGCTAGCTGCTAGCTTAATGGGACTGAATCAAACAGCTGGATTCATCATTAACAGCTGTTCCCAAACTTTTGTCCTTGTGTATCATTTACTTTTTCACCAGACATCTTCAGCAACACATCATACACACATTTAATTTAAAAATGAGGAGTCACTTGGTGAGCAGTCCTCAAAATAATCTCTAATCTTCCTGTAAGGTCATCTCTTTCTTCATTCTGAGATTGGAGATATCACCTTTTTGTTCCTGGAAAGTACAGCAACTCGACATTTAGCCCACACACACATGCTGTGTTCCAAACTGCACAAACACAAGCTGTGTGTTTGCTGATATTTGTTGAGCTGAATTTCAAATTGCCTTCAGCTTAAAAAAAGGGGACAAGAAACCGTTTGCTTTTCAGATCTTAAAGCTCCGCAACTGCAACTTTATTGCCGTCTGCAGCACGAGTGCAGGAGGAAGCAAGGATGTATACATGTGGAACCATGTGGTGACGTAACTGTGACCGTGGCATCAGCTGGAAGGACCACCACGCTGCGGCACAACAAAGTATTTTGAACTAAACTGTATCAGATTTTATTACCCATTAATTGAAGACGTCACCGTTACCGATCATTCTGGGCCACTTTGTTGCCTGACTGTAACCAAGTTACACGAGTCATTTAGCGATTTTGCACTCTGTGTTTCAAAAAAGTTTTAAAAAAGGGGGATCAAACCTGATGATATGATCTTTGTTTTTAAATCCTTCTGTGTTCCTTGTGAAAATCTGCCACTTGCGTTACCCTCAGTGCAACCTGCCAGCCAACAGATGGGTCACAGACCCCGGTGTGTTCTGTGAATAACTGCCAACATCGCCTGGAGCCTCCAACCTGCAGCCGACATGAGCAGCAGACTACAAAAGGTTTCTTCAGTCCACTTTCTTCAAATTTGGCACTATTTTTTCATGTTAGAACTTCCTCAGAGCCAACAGATGCTGACTGAAGTGACATCGCCCGAGGGTATTTATCAGCCTGCGCTCCGCTCACCTGTGGAGGCACTGCAGGGTTAATACAGCTCGTCTCATCCTCAGAAAGCTCCAAGAAAGCTTGTTCAGAAACTTCTCTTTTGTCCGGCGTTATCACAGGCTTAATGAGTCATGGATCACGCGTTGGTGGGAGATGAAAGGTGGATGGACACAATGCCAGACTTTCACTGAAGGCCTCACAACTGGACTATTGTTAGGCAACAATATCAGGAATGTAATTAAGCATAAATAAGCTCATTACGTCTCAAGCTATTGACCATTTAACCACAACAAAAGGTTCCATAATATTTAATGCGCTGTCGGGTTTAAATACATCAATCAATATAAAAATGTCAATATTTCACTTGGCAATTTTGAAAAAAGTGTAAACTGCTGCCCCTGTGAGTCGGACCCCCAGAAAAGCGGTAGCTGACAACAACAATATTGTACTTTAAAATGTTTTGCCAAAAACAAACAGATTAAGTCCAACCGGATGAGTCTAACAACCAACGCCTGCTGATACACGTGCAGTTTTATGTACACCACGTGTATCCAGCTGGGCTCCAAAATAACGTGTGTGTTGAGAAATTTGTCAAACATGGAAATAGAGACTTTAAAATTAGTGCTTTGTTCTACTTAGCATCGCCATCCACTGAGGTCTACATGGCTCTACGTTCTGAAGTCGTACGTGATGATGTCAGTGACTGTGTACAACTCTCCACTCTAGCTCAACATAACAAAAAAGATGGAGATAGTCTTTGTTTGTTAATTAATCGCACTTTAGGAGTAAACTGTTTACTCAGCAGAATTCTGAAGAAAACAGGCTGCATGACTGGCAGACCGAAGAGCCGCCTCCAAAGAACAACCATTTATTCTTCTGACTGCCCAGCCCTCCTCTGATATAAACTGTAATCCAGTCAAAAATAAAATGTGCTTGCACTACATTATTGACACAGTAAACTGTAATATGTATGACAACGTCAAAGTGCCAAAAACTGGAATTTCTCAGATGGCAACTTGAGGCTGGCTTCAAACTGACTGTCCTCACACCGTCCCATGTGAAAATGGAAGTAGATGTTGGAACTCTACATGTATTTAGAAGCACTGAAACAAACCTCTGGGCCGTGTTTGTGCTGTTGGTGATTTCTGGAGTGTTTTTAACGTGTTTATATGTCAGATAGCAGGAATTTTATGGTTAATTGGACAAATCATTCAAGAAATTACTTCAGTTTTGAAAAGTGAAATTTTATCATATTTGGATTTTAATTAGCTCTAATGAGCATTTATCTGTGTTTGTATGGTGTTTCTATACCGTCTATGGACACAACCTGGTAACCAGGCTAGCTAGCATTAGCTGATAACTTTACTACCTTGTTTATATAACTTCTGGCTCCAAATACCAACATGGGAGCAGCAGACATCTCAACACTGTTGTGTCCAGACATGGAACCTACTCTACAAACCAAAGCAGGTGGTAAATCATTCAGTTTTTTTAATTCTTCAAACAACATAGTTCAAAACCCAGATAATATTTAATGTATTTAATTATAGAAATTAGTTCAAACAGTTCTAAAATTGAGTTTTACGGATTGATCGGACAAAGTTGAACCTCTAACAAACTGATGGAAAGGCCAAAATGTGGAGAAAGAAGGGATCGTGATGTGAAGCATGGTGGAGGCTGCATCATGGCTTGGGGTTTGCGTTGCTGCTTCTGCAACAGGCTCAGTCCTTTTCTTGTTTTGATGATGATGTAACTCATGACGGCAGCAGCAGAAAAATATTACCTGCAGATTTATGCGCCTGCCCTCAGCTATGGCCACAGTCTCCGGGTAGTGAACAAAAGAATGGGCTCAGGGATACAAGCAGCAGAAATGAGCTTCCTCACGTCTGGGGGCTCCCTCAGAGATAGGAGGGGTGGGCCAGTCATTCAGGGGAGACTCGGCGTACAGCCACTGCTCCTTCACATCGCAAGGAGCCAGCTGAGGTGGTTCAGGCATCTGATAAGGATGCCTCCTAGGTGGGG
>VUQH01028187.1:17510-29640 GCA_015106775.1 Etroplus canarensis | reverse complement strand
GAAGGACAGGATTAGAAATGAGTACATTAGAGGGATAGCTCTATATAGCGGTTTCGAGACAAAGTAGGAGAGGCAAGGTTAAGATGGTTTGGACATGTGCAGAGGAGGAGTAGTGGATATATTGGACAAAAGCTGTTGAACATGGAGCTGCCAGGCTTGAGGAGAAGAGGAAGACCACAGAGAAGATTCATGGATGTAGTGAAGGAGGGCATGCACAAGGTTGGTGTGAGGGAAGAGGATGCAAGGGACAGGGTGAGATGGAGGCAGATGATCCGCTGTGGCGACCCCTAACGGGAGCAGCCGAAAGAAGAAGAAGCAGAAGATCAACACAAACTTGGGTAATCTGTCTCAGCTTAGCAGCTATTTTTGTTCCTGCCTTTAATTGATCAGTAGTCTGATTTTCATCCAAATCCCTGGAAAACAACAGCAGCAAAGCCAGATGATGGTTAAAAAAGCACCGGTCAAACTTTAATGGAAAAACGTGCAAAAAAAAAATAGCATCTGTGAAAGATTGCAGACTCTTCCATCTCTCCACGTGATGTTTAGTATGCTGCAATTTCCCTTTTTGCTGTGCTGATTTCCAGAGTTTTTATAAACAGATTTGAAATCAGTATAGATCAAAGATCTATAGGATAGGATAGTAGGATACTTTTAAGTTATTGATTTTCTCTACTAACAGCAGGCTGCTCCCTTGTGCTCTCCCCAAGGGGTCACCACAGCAGATTAATCTGCATTGTAAACTGACTGAGGTTTTACACCAGATGCCCTACATGATGCAACTCTCCATGGTGAGAGGGACTTGTGTCCCTACCTGGAATCAAATCAGGGCCCTTTCGTTTGTAAGGCGAATGTGCAAACCCCTTGAATTCACCTGACACGCCATTATTTTTTTCCTGTCATGCATCTTCATTCGAATGGAGAAACACAACAAAACCAGAGACAGTGAAAACAAGCTTGGCCACAGCACATAACATTGTTTTCAACTATTTGAGGCATATATGGCTTACTGCTACTTACTATGTCACCACACTGCATCTTCAGTTGGAAGAAAAGTGGCTTAGGTTACAGGTTTCTGAGCCAGTTGGTCCATATTTCACCTAGGCACTTTGTGCTTTGTTTTTACTCACTGATTATTTCCATTTTTACTGACTCTTTGTTTTTTCTTTCACTCTTTGATGTGTAGACACGAAGCCCATCTTGGTTGTGTTCAGAAAAAATTCTGTATATGAATATGAAAAAATATATATATAAATATTCATATTTCTCCTTCACAACATTAACCCCCGCATTTTAAAAAATTATACTTTGAGGGTACCACGTGTGTTTTAAATGCAACACCATGGAGTTCTGTAAAGCATGGATGTGACGAGTGAGGCTTTGACAAAACGCCAATATTTAACGCCTTGTTAATAAGAAAGGGCTCCTTTGCCAGTGTTTATCTCCAAAGTTTCCACTTCAGCTACACAATGATTTATTTTGTTTCCATTGCCCTTTGTTTTTATTGATACACCAACTTTTCCCCCTCGGCCAAACATCAAAAAGTTTTTTGTGTATGGACTATAGAACGTTTAGATTTTGGGAAAATAAACTGATGCGGGAACAAATGAGGCATGTGAACACATCTTCACTTCAAAATTTATTGTTGGATATCGGAGCAGAACATTAGTCTGACAATATATAACTGTAGAAGGGTGCCCAAAGGAACAATTTTTCTTTATTACTACCATTTATTTTTCCTCCTATAATCGCTGCTGTTAATCATCATTTACTACACTTCAGAGTGTCATATTTTGATATTATTCTGCTGTAACTGTCTGTATCACTGTGAAGGTCAGAAAAGACATGTAAGTGTTTGATTTCTAAGCTTGCTCCCTCTCTTTGTTACCTTTTCAAATGTTCCCCCCGAGGCAAAACAAAACACAAATCCTCCCACCCAAATCAAAACTATTGTACTTGTTCCACTCCTCGGCTTATGATCTAGCATCTCTTACATGGCAGGATCCCTCAGCTGAGTCAACGGGAGGAGCAGATAACAGCCTGACTGTGGTCTACTGGCAGCAATCATCTGTGGAGAGGGGATGCTTCTCATGAATGGAAAATGCTTGTCATCCCTCACTGACATCCAGATCCACATTGCTTTCACAAGTCTCCCGCTCCTCTATCTGACCAATTCAAATTTACTTGAAGGACATGATTTTTGCCTAAGGGTAATCACCGAAACTATGTGATAGTTCAGGCAGAACGTTTCAACAGTTGCATGTGAAGACGCTTTTGAACTAACAAGAAAGACAATGAAAAAATGCTTAAAGAGTAGCTCAACTGTGCTGGGCTTCATTAACTAGTGGCCTCTTTGCTCTTTGTTTCTGAGCCTATTGAACTCTTCAGCCCTCTCAAGCCATCAGGCTGAGCTTCTTCCCAGAATAAAAGGGGTGGGGGAATAAGAGGCAAGGGTCAGGCGTGACTAATGCAGGAACCTGGTGCTGCTGTTGCATGCTGCTAAGAGGGGACGATATGGCATGGCCCGCTGTTGCTGCATAGAGGGCAACACAATAAACCCAGCCGATGTCGCCGCCCCTCCCTGTCTGTCGCCCCTTCGAAACTCCCCACCCCCTTCATCCATTCATGGCAGCTCTTTTCAGAAGGTCATTCAATGGGGCCACTAAAGAAGCTAGCTCATTCTGTCCATTCTGAAATGTGCAATGTCAGAAAGAGAGAGAGAGAGAGAGATGGGGGAGGAATGGTGGGGGTGAGATTCCAAGAAGGCTTACGATCGCCTCACTAAAGGAGATGGAATCTCCACATTTTGCATGAACAGATAGTTTCTGTTTGGAATCACCTCCAAAGTATGATGAAGATAAGATAGCAGTGCAGCAGCATTTGTCATCTATGAGTAAATGGTGCGCAAATGAAAATGAATTCAAGAAAGAAGAAAAGCAATTTGCATTTCAATTGGCTGCTGTTGTAAGACTCACATTAGCAGTTGGTAAATAGTTGATGCTGACACTTCACTTCCTATAGAAGTCAAAAAATGACAAGCCACACGGTCACGGGAATACTGTTTAACAGTCTGTTTTTAAGTACTTGATAGGAAGAAGAAAGGGTGACAGTGGTTTAAGTTACAAGTTTCTGAGCCAGAAGACCACAGTCCAATTCTTGCTAGACTGTTTTAGATTTTATGTGTTACTTTAATTTATTTTTACTCACTGATTATTTGCAGTTTTACTTACTTGGTTAGGTTAAAAAAAAAGACTGGTTTAAGTCCAAAGGCATTTAAATGTGGCACCAGGGGATCCTAAAAAAGCAATCACAAGTGACAAGTTGGAGGTGAGACCTGCCATGACCCCCGGTGTGTTAAGACAGCCAGGTGCATTTTGTGCTTTTCCTTCTGATGCCTTTAACACAATGCCAATATCCGATGCCCCAAGAATACGAATGGCTTCTCTGCAACAAATTTTTACCTCTAAAGTTTCTGCTTCAAATATATCATGATTTATTCTGCTTCTGTTGCATTTTGTTGTAAATGATACACCAACTTTTCCCCCTCAGCCAAGCATCAAAAGGTTACAGTGGTATATGTACATTTTTCAGATTTCTGGCCTTTCACTTCTTTCTATGCACAAATTGAAAATTTGCTTAAAACAGGTGTATTTTCAAACACGTGTTCTTACATGTCATCAGAATTTTTTGTTTTTCTTTGCAGAAACCTGTTGTGTCAAAGAGAGAAAAATATGATTCACTACATGGAGATTTGATTTGAGATCTGTTCGCTAGGGAGATCAATTAACGCATTATTTTACCAGCATGGATTCAACCAAAGCATGAAACTCTTTGAGAGACAGTCGGCATGTTTCTGGGCAGCACTCATTTCAATGTGCCTCTGAGTGCGTGTTTGCGAGATTGCAGAGGCAGCTGCTAGCAGTATGATGGATGAGGAGCGGCACGTTGGAGCTGGAGACGTCCACAATCGCTGCAGCCTGTGAGCGTTTTAACCCTCTATCAACCTCCTCAAGCCTGTAAAGAAACCCCACACCCAGCATCCACAACGAAATAAAATTCCACACACAACCACAATCTTAGCACATTAACAGCCTTCGGCACAAGCTTTTAAATCAGACCACATCATTACATGAGTCAAGACTCTCTCTCACGCTCTCCTTCTTATTCCCCTATCACATATGGAGACACTCTCCAGGCAATAGTGGAACATCTCTTTTTCCACTTGGAGAAAAGCATTGGAGTGAAAATTAACCCCAAAATCAGCCTCAATTTTGTGAGAGTGCCCTTGCTGAGTGTGTCTCTGGGTGAACAACATACAGCACCTCTGACTGAAAGCTTTAAAAAAAAAGTCAATGCACTCACAGGATGTTGCGTAATTTTGCCCAGATGTGCTTCACAGCTCATCTCACTAATAAATGGAAGGATGGAATGTTTCAACCATTCCTTGCATCTTTGCTTTTACCGGCACTACTGATACACTCTTAGAGGGTCTGGAAGCGTTTCTACAAGTGAATGATGCATTATGTCCTCCCAGTGGACCTGCTGAGTGTGGAGGTGTCCACCTCCACTCTAGGCCTATCTATAGAAGGACAGGGGCTGCTCCTTCCAGCAGATTTGAGGTCAGCCCACGACAAGGGAAGCACCTCACCCAGATGTCTAAAAATAATGTCCTACATACAGTTTAACTGAGTCCAGCTTGGGCAGGAGATGGAGTGATGAAGCACTCTGAGAGGAGTGCTGGTGTTGTGGACATTCCTGTAATCTCTAAAAACAAGCTTTAATACCAGGTGAAGGGGAAAAGCCATCAGTTTAATCAAAGCACCGAGCCTGGAGCCTGATTGAAGTTATAAATGAGACTGTGCGAAAGTGTAAAAAAACACAAGCAGCGTGTGTGTGTGTGTGTGTGTGTGCTTCTGTGCAAATTATCTCACACAGCCAATAAACATCTCTCTCTGTCTCTCTCTTTCTCCCAAAGAGAGCCATACATTCCTGTAGCTCTGTGGTCTAAACTCACACACACATGCGAGTTGAATTTCCAGTCACTGTCAGCAGCTGAACATTTCTCTAACCACTATTTAATACATGCTGAAAACAAGAGCTGGTCTGTGTGAACAGAACCGATACTGGCATGAACTTATTCCACCGCCTGCAAGCTGATGTGAGATGGACTGAGATTAGAGTTTAGGGGAGGACTTTAGGTGCTGTCACAGTAGGGATACTGTTCACACAGGAATGCTGATTCTCCAGTATGGACTGTGCAGGTATCCAACCTGAATTGTGCATTCAGGTTGGATACCTGCATGTCCTGCCCCTAAGAGACAGAGCTGTGAAAAGTTGCAGATGGTTGGCATCTCCATCAAGAACAAAACAGAGAAGAAACTTTAAAACACAAAGAAGCAGCAACTAAAGGTTTGCTGAATTAGTACATGTACATCAATAATCAGCTGAGCCTGGAGGCAGTGCATGGGAAAATAAGGAAAAAGCAAAGCAATTAGATGAACCTTGTAGTAGTTGTAAAATTATGATAATTAGAATCTAACCAAGTCTTTGATCTACTGGAAAGGGAGTAAGTTAGTAGGTCATGACAGCCTCCTTTAGTCTGACGAATTCTTAAAATAAAAAGGAGAAACAGCCTCGGGGAGTCTGTCCACTCTTATTATAGAACACACAAGAGGATATCTGCAGTAACAAACAATGCAACCGGCGCGTAAAACAAAGTCATTCTCATGCAGAAGGAAGACCAGCACTCCACCTGTGTCTGCATCATTTTCTCTCCGTAAGACTTATGAGCGAACTTGACTCTGATCCCAACTCGGCT
This sequence comes from Etroplus canarensis, assembly GCA_015106775.1. NCBI lineage: Eukaryota > Metazoa > Chordata > Actinopteri > Cichliformes > Cichlidae > Etroplus > Etroplus canarensis. Next base: position 23,825 of record VUQH01028187.1, on the reverse strand, counting down.
GTAACAGGTCTGGTGAACGCCTGAGGTGCTGCTTCCTTACCGTTACTGGCTGTGATCTCGGCTTGCACATTCTCCACGCACTGCAAAACTAAAACAACTCCAACGAAAAGGCCGAGCGTCTTCACCGCCGCCATATCCAAGTTTCCGCCGTCGATTTCTGCTCAGTATCCCGAGGTGTTTTTCCTTTTAGAGTCCGTCTCTGTCACGCAGCGCCACCGCTTCCCCGAGAGGACTGACTAAGTCTTCCTGCCGGTCCTGCTGCTTTTAAAAGGGAAACCTGCCTGCGCTGCAGTGAGCCGTTTTTTGTTCCAGTGTGTGCCACGCTGCGCGCTCCTCGACCGCAAACGCGCTCTCCGCCTCCAAATTAATCAAAAAATGAATATCAGGAAAATCAGCGAGCCCAGCGCATTAATGCGAGTCTCAGTCCCTCTGTAATCTCATCCCGCTGAATGGAGGGATGAAGGGAAAACGAGGATAGAAACGCGCTCCAGCAGAAAACTGTGCGCTCTCGCCGTCATCAACTCCTCAGAGCCAATGACCCTTCTTCTTCTGCAGGAGAACCTGAGGGGGCAAACACCGCGCCGGGACACAGGTGGGTTGGGATTTTTTGCGTGTAGCTTTTCCGACGAGCAGTATTTGAGCAATGTGGGAACCTGATTCTGAACTGAATGATCCCCCACCAAAAAAACAAAAACAAGACTCTTTCATTTAGAGGGTCTTATTTATATGAAGGACGCAGGATAAATAAACCAGGCTCAGGCTGCAAAGAGTTTGGTTTTAGTGGTCACTTTACTTTTTATCTTCCTGTCAAAGGAAGAAAAAAAATATTTGTGGACTCCAGTTCTGTCCCACCGCTCACCTTTCCAATAGTCAGGTAATTGAACTGTGAAGGCGCCCTCTTCAGGTGTCTTTTGTTATGTCCTCACTGAAGCACTATGTGAAGTCAAAAAATGTAAGACACCCAATTTTTTCTTTTTAGATACACGTTTACTCTTTTTCTGACATTTGTAACCTTCATATGTGAAAAAAAGTTTTCAAATGCTAACTGGTAAATAATCGGAACTACTCATGAACATGCATATTACTGTCTTCTTCTTCTTCTTTTTTTTAGCTGCTCCCTTTAGGGGTCACCACAGTGGATCATCTGCCTCCATCTCACCCTATCCCTTGCACCAACGCTGTGCATGTCCTCCTTCACTACATCCATAAATCTTCTCTGTGGTCTTTACCATTCATAGTCCCTACATTTAAAGTCCCTACTCTCACCTCCACCCTCCTACCTTTCCTTCTCTCTCTCTGCCTCCTAACACGCTTTCACCCTCTCCCCCTCCTTGGTCTTCGGCCAACAGTAGCATAGTTTTCACCGACACTCTGTTGGCCAACGGCACCGATCCAGTATGGAAGTCATGTTATGAATCCGCATATTTGATGTGGCAAAGAGTTTACGCCAGATGCCCTTCCTGACTCAACCATCCCCATTTACCCAGGCTTGGGACTGGCACTAAGCTTGTGGGCCCCTGTGGCTGGTCTATGAACATGCATATTACTGTAACATTACTTAATAGTAGGGACCAGTTATATCAAGTGCAGACATTTAGAGGATGGGGTGGCGGGCTCAGGTCCCAATTAGAATGTCCTACATGCATTGTCTTACGTTTATTAATCACAATAAAGCAGCATGATGACTCAGCGGTTAGCACTGCTGCCTCACTGTATGAGGGTCCTGGGTTCAAACCCAGATTGGGCCCTTCTGTCTGCTGTTTACATGTTTTCTCTGGGAGCTCCTGTTATTGAGAACGTGCTAGGTTAATGCTGTCTGTGTCAGCCCAGGATACCCTTGCAAAAGATATTCTTAATATAAAGAATTAACTTCATCGTGTTGTGACCCCCTTGGTGGAGAATACAAGGGAGCAGCTGAAGGTACATTCATAATAATAATAGGGAATATTCCGCTTCCAAACATATTCAGTGTTTTTTGCCCTTTCAGTTAGGTATGCTTTACAATGCTACTTTAAAAAGGAACTTCATTAGTGGGATGATCTATTGTAAGTTGTAGTTTAGGGTGCATTCTTTATGGAACCCGAGGCAAAAAATCAGAATTTTCCAGATTAAGTTAAAGATCAGTTACACAAAAGCAGATATGGGGATAAATATGCACAGCATTGTTTCAGTCTCCATATCGGCAGTCCACCAGATTCTTCTTTCGGCTGCTCCCATTAGGGGTTACCACAGTAAATCATCTGCCTTCATCTCACCCTATCCCTTGCATCCTCTTCTCTCTCACCAACCCTCTTCATGTCCTCCTTCACTACATCCATTAATATTCTCTTTCTTCTTCCACTGTTCTTCCTGCCTGGCAGCTCCATCTTCAACATCCTTTGTTCAATGCATCCACTATCCCTCCTCTGAATATGTTAAAACCATCATTGATTCCTCTGTAGTTGCTGCAATCCTGCACATCACCCTTGTTCTTACAGACTGGTACCAGTGCACTTCTTCTCCATTCCTCAGGCATACTCTCATTCACCAAGATTTTCTCAAACAATCTGGTTACAAAGTCCACTGCCCTCTCTCCTAGACATTTCCTCTGCAAGTATGTCATCTGGACCAGCCACCTCCCACTCTTCATCCTCATCATAGCTGTCCCACTTCCTCCTTAGAAAGACTCTGCACATCCTGATTCACTATCTTTTCTCCATCTGTCCTCCTCTCACTATAATTTTCCTCATTCATCAACTTCTCAGCACCTTCCCTTCACTCATTAGTACATTTCCATCTCCATCCTCCACCCTAACCTGCTGCATATCCTTTGCAGCTCGGTCTCACTGTCTAGCCAAGTCCTTCTCTCCTTCCTTGCTGTCCAGTCTCTCATATAATTTGCTATAAGACTTTTCCTTTACCTTTGCCACGCCTCTCTTTGCTGTGCACCTAGACTCCCAGTACTCCTGTTTAGTTTCTTCATCAACATGACTTTCCTACTTTTTCTTTACCAGCCTCTTCCTTTGAATACTTTCCTGCACTTGCTCATTCCACCACCAGGTCTCCTTGTCTTCTTTCCTCTGTCCAGAGGACACACTAAACACTTTCTTGTCCATTTCCCTCACCACCTCAGCTGTACTTTACTGGTCATCTTTTAATTTGTCACTACCACCCAGAGCTTGTCTCAACTCCTCCCTGAATTCCGCCCAACATTCTTCCTTCCTTCTTTAATTTACACCATTTAATCCTTGGTTCAGCCTTCACTCACTTCCTTTTCTTTCTTTCCAAAGATATCTTACAGACCACCATCCAATGCTGCCTGGCTACATTCTCCCCTGACACCACCCTGCAGTCTCCCACCTCTTTTAGGTTGCACCTCCTGTATAAGATATAGTCCACCTGTGTGCACTTAGACCTATACAAGTGGAGATGTGTTCCCCCCTCTTCTTGAACTCCACCAGATCATCAAGCACTTAAAATAGCGTCAGTCAATACAGACACTGCCAAATCAGGTTGCCTTTCCATGCATCTGTGCAAGACGCAGACTGGTAAGAGAACTGTATTTACATTAAAGCTTTCAAGTTCGTAAAAACACTCCTTTTATTGTGCAGACACAACACAGGGCATCAGGTAGGCTACAACTGAGTGAAGATTAGATTTGTAGTCTGTGGTTTCAATGTAGAGGCAGCCTGTTCAAGCTATGTTTAGAATGTCCATCACTACAGCAACTAGATAGCACTCAAAACTAATTTGCCAGTGTATGCTATAACGATATCAGAAAATAGTTATAAAATGCATTTTTATTGTTATTACTATTGCTATTTTTATTTTTAGGGTTGCCAAGATTAAATTTAGAGATGCTTAAACACCCCTAAAAAGGATCTAAACTCGCCAGTGAGTTATATCCTAATTCTGGGGGTCAAATTCCATGTCAATCTCCGTGACACCAATCACATACTGTACAAGGACTTTTCAAAATGTATATTTCACAGCCAGGTTTTCAGAAACAGAATATGAATATCAATATTTGAGGAATATTCTGATCTCCATATATCATATGATAATCTAGGGGAAATGGTGAAAATGGGGAAATCATGAGATGCTACTCTGATACATGTGCTGCAGACAGTGCTGAGTGTTTTAAACAATGAAGGTGGAGTGCCTCTGCTGGACAAACTATGTGATGATGCCCTTTTTAAATCATCCAAAGCATGTCTTTATGTATTATATTCTGGGAAAAAAAACATTGGCACAGCTATATTGCTTGATACTATCTGCCAAACGATATATGGGTCAGACTGTATAATTTTCTCTCTACATGTCAACAAGCAGTTTTGATCTAATTAGGCAGGCGTATACAAGCAGCAAGCTGTTAAAAACACATTAAGTATTTGTTCTGAGCTGTTTGACCGCAGGCTCTCCAGCACCCAAAACACGATTTGTGGTAATGGCTAGATATAATTCATAAAAAATATTCCTTTCTAACTTTCACAACATCTGAATCCAGACATGCACAATCATGCAATGTATGTTGGTGGTGATCCCTCTTTTGGCTGTGTGTCTTTACTTTTCTCAGAAACAGTCATCTCAGAATGAGAACTGGGAAACCTCTAAAATGAGGAAATGTTTCTTTTTTTCTGAAGCAGCTATCTCTGCTCTCGGGACCACTCACTATACTTTTTCTTCCTCATTGCTTAGTTGGCACTCATTCTGCACAGGAAGGATAATTTGGACCACATGCTTGTTCCAATTAAGACACTCGCTGTGGGAATTCAGGCGCAGCCACAGAGTCATGGAAAACCTTAATATAAAGAAGAAACTTTTGCAGAAAGAACCCCATTATCGTGTATTTGGCTGCTTTATGCATTCTGAACATTTGAAGTATAATTTTTTTATGTTAAATGGACCTCAGTGGAAAAAGATGAGCGCACAAATATTTTTGAATGGCTTACAGTGCATAACTCAGGCTAAATAAAAAACAGGTCAATAAATACCAATTATCTCTATAGCTTAGTCATTAATTAGTCATTACCTTGAATATCCTCCCTGTCTCATTATATTTACGGAATAGTGCTGCCAACAAAGTGGGTGTAGCAGTGGAAAAGTGGAATTTGTTTTGACAATAAATAAATTTAATTGTGACAGTGATGCCGAAAAGTGAACTTTTCTTTCTGAATGATTTTTTTTTTTTCAGACTAATCATATTCATAATAGCCAATTAAAGTTTATTTTAAGTTAAAATTGAAGAAAAACAGTAAAGTAATTAAAATAATTTAATTGTGACAGACATCTGATATTATCATGTATGCCTCAGTATGGCTCCAGATCTCTATACGCTTCTTTAGTACCAAAGTTATACAGTAACAGATAATTGTCACTGCATTACCATGATTAGATGGCAAGGATGAACTGCTAATAGCTAACTAAGCATATGTTTAATGGTGCCAAATTAGTGCCAGCCACTCCAAAGCATAGGACTGCAGTTCCAGAAGTTAAAAGAAAGTAATAGGGGTGATAAGGACATTTTTATCGCATCTGCAATATTTCTAGCACTAGTAATGCTACAAAAATGGATTCATTTCAGAATTGAGAGGTCAAAAAGAAAAAGTCCCTACCTGGAAATGTCAGGACTGGAACTTGAGCTGCTGGCTAAGTTACTGCAATCAGTATGGTTTCTTTCACTCATTGTTCATAATTTTAAGTGCTTTTCCTTTTCACATTAGGGAAAAATTCATGAAACGATGTGAAAAGCTTACAGTGCATTGGGATGGCATGTGAAATGTCCTTAAATGTCATGTGTGATGAAAATGGGATAGAAAGAAACAGATTTGGGTAACATATTTAATTAACTTTAGGTTGGACATAAAAACAAAGTTAAAATTTGAAGACTTGGTCTGTTTTATATTTGCTTGCTTTAACTCCTGAAATGTCTTAGAATAAATGGGAATTATTGAGATGGAGATGCAGATAGCAGACACATTTGGATCTAATATGGGCTACTTTTTGTACTTACAGCTCAATTACAGCATAGGCACACATGTGGGCCAGATGTAGCTCAAAAATCATGAGCCAGCAAGGCTTGACATGGGTTATGGGAAGTATGTAGTGTGGGCATGATGTGCCCCAAATGTCACCTGATTTGGGCCATGTTAGATGGACCTATGGCTGTGTTGCAGAAGCCAGACTCACCCTTAGTGAAGGCCAAATGTGGCCCACATCTGGAGTTTCTACAGGCCACATTTCATCTTGATTGAGGCAGAACATTCATTGCTATGTGGGTGCCATGATCTTAAAAATGATGTAAGACAGCTGAGCCCTTGCCTACAACTGTCTCAT
>VUQH01028187.1:6939-17430 GCA_015106775.1 Etroplus canarensis | reverse complement strand
AAAACATTTGTCTTGGGAATCACAAATGTAGAAAGATCCTTCAGAAGGTTAGTTCTGCCATTTGCCTATACACTTCTGTTTTCGGGATGTGAGAAAGTCATGAAAGTCCACAATTCAGAAATAGAGGAAGTGAGCAAGGAACTGTCTTGGAACGCATTTTCTTTACTGCCCATTAAAATAGCTCTGGGAGACATTGTTATGATCATAAGACTCAAATAAATATCTGCTGACAGCTCCTGTCTGAAATCATGTCACATTCATTTTCTCACATGAATCGTAATCACACTCGGCATAATTCGATCAACATACACCTCTTCTGCAGCCACAGGAGCTTACATCAAGTGACTGCAGAGCAAACACGAACAATCCCACCTGGGTAGAGATATACAACATGCCGCTTAGTGATGTACTCCCTCATAAAAGGAGATTATTGCTGACACGTGCAGTGTGGCTAGTCAAGCCGTAAAACATCTCTTAATCAGATGCAGTACAGTGTCACGATGCCATGTGATTTAGGCTCCACACAAGCTCTGCAGCTCTAATCGTCACAGCGGTCGAGACTCAGTGGCCACAACTCTGCTGCTATAATCACCTTGTTCCACAACTCCAGCAGAAACAAGCTGACCACTCTGAAAATCTCCCACAGCATCCTCTTTCAGGACCTCTCTAAGCCTTTTTTTTCCTCCTCCGAACCCTTCCAGTGTGACATAAAGCAGGATCAGGCACAGTCAGTGAGTGAACTTTTGCTTGGCTGCACACCACACCGCACTCTGTCTCTGCAGGGTGACTTTAAAGAGCATCATAACGTCTGTGACGAAATCAGTGAAATTAAATGGGAAGCATCAAGTCCTTTGGTCTGAAGGTAGTGGAAAGTGTGATTTTCCAGTGAGTGTTTATGCCTAGAGTCAGGTCCCACATGTTGAGTTGCAGAGCAGCATGTCACTGCAGCATTTATGATGTTTGGCCACTTAAAAATAGAGAACAAAGAGGCTGTGTGGCAGTCAGATGCCAAGAAAACTGAGGAGAACAAGCTCCGCTCTGTTTTGGTCTTTCCATTAGAGCATTTCTCATTATTACCTTTTCCGTCTTACAGTAATATTAAAGAGACCTGAAACCACACAATAATGCCGCTTTGCTTTGAGTGGAAACTTGAAAATGGTTTTGCTCCATTGCACAGCTTTATTTAGGAGTGGTGAGTCTGGATAACAGGAAACTCATAATCACATGAATCAGAAAGACAGCCTCGCCTGTGGCACAAACAAACTTGAAAATACACATGAAGGTAATTTAAAAGTTCAATAAGAAAGCCGTTTATACTTGTTTGTCTTTTTCTTGCGACAGCCTTCCATTTCTAACTGAGCAGGAAGGGACACCACAAAACAGCCTACACCTGAGCAGCTGGTGACTGGAACTATGTTTATTCCATCTGATTAGGTCATTTGTATTTTCTCCCTTATAAAGAGGGTCCATCCCAATGTCCAAGCTGGAAAATTAAATTTATATTTGTAGTTTTAGCACTCTATAATAGGGAAGTGCCACACAAACATAGATACCTTAAGTCAGCCAAAATACCTTCTGCTCAAGACGACCCACTCTACAGTCACACAGCTGTCAAATGTTACGTTAAACATGTTAAGCATGGCAGTGTTCCCCATCTTTTCCATCCATCTACCACAAAATGTGCAATCTGCCTTTTTATCCTTTGATGCGTCCACCAGCTTCCACTTTGATTTTTTTTCATTTACACATGTAAAACACACCCAAACACAACCATTTCAAGTGATATTGCTGAGCAATATACAGCAACCAGCAAACAGGGATTGGTCTATCAGGCCTTCAGCTTCTGAGTGCCGGCCGATCCACATAGCACCAGACTAGAGATAGGAGTGATGGGAATTTCAGTTCTTTTTAGAGAGCCGGCTCTTTTGTCTCAGCTCATTAAGAAGAGACGGCTCTTTAGGCTTCCAAATGACTCTTCATGTTACCACTTATATCTTTTATACTTCGTTAAAATTTTGTGCTCTTTTGACTCATAATATGTAGGTGTACACATACTGTATATCACAAACTATTTGATACATCATTCATACTGAAGGATTTAAAAGTAAAAATTACAGCTTCTAATTTTAAATTGCTGAAGCCAATTGCTTTTATTGGGTTTACCAACTTAACTATAAAACTACCCAATGAATGCTTCGACTTGCTTGTTGAACTACTCTGCTAGACAAGGCAGATAGAAACACCTGTAAAAACAGACATTTTAAAAAGGTCTGCTTTTGACATTTTCAGTTTTTATTTAAACACACACCCCTAACAAAAGAATAGGCCTTTCTTTTATTAAAAACAGTAAAAAAAACAACAGCTGGCTTAAAACTTTACAGAGAAAAGGTAATGAAAAAAGACACATTAAATACAAGATTTAAGTAAATGTGCTTTGTTAATAAAACTAAAATTACCCGTTTACAATAAAAAATAATGATAAATAACAAATTAATATATTGCAATGTGCAAAACAGCAGCATCCAACGCTTGAAAGTGTCAGGTATATGATAGATTAGTTGTACAAATGTTACATTCTGCCTTTGTGTTATTAAGATTGGTAAAATGCATCCAAATCCTACTTCTTTTCATAATTTTTGTTTTGAGAATTCGTGCAGTGTACTGTAGTCCTCACTCTCCTTTTCTGCACCCCTACCCTCTCCTCTGCTTGGTGGTGTGATCCTTGTCTACCCTCACATGATTGGTTTCACAGCATACATGTGGTATTTAGTTAGTGAATGCATTTAACACTCTTAGCTGGAAATTGTTATATCTTTTTGCCTCATATTACTTTCAAAACAACAACAAGTTGTCCGGGAGAGCTGGCTCCCATCATTCTCTTCAAAGAGCCTGCTCTTTGTACCAGCTTGTTTGCGACTGACACATCACTACACCAAGTGCCTATAGCCACTTCCATGGGTGGTGGGTTCACAGAATGGCATGCCCATATAGCTTGTAGGAGTTGAGCCAAGTTGGGACCCATAGACTAAGGTCCAGCCACAAGAAACTCTCCAACAAGCCCCTCTCCCATGCCTGACTCCAGGGTGTGTCCTCAATAGCCCTGATCCAGTTGAGGTAACACAGGAGTCTTCTGAGTCTTCTAATTGGGGACCTCACCCAGTCTGTTGTGGTGAAGAGTGTTGAGTGTGAAAGCAAAAGTTTTGATTTACAGATCCACTACAGTTGTTTACTCTCCTCCCCTCACCTATGGTGATTACCTGTGGGTGGTGACTGAAAGAGATCATGGATATAAGCAGTGGAAATGAGCATTCTTTGAGGGGTGTCAAACACTGATGAAACATTTGTCTATCTACTATGGGCTAACTTTAATTAGATCAATAAATCACAGGAAGTAGAATCCTGAAGAGGAAAAAACCTGCATTCTAAATGCAGTATGAAAGTTAGAAAGCAGTACATATAGCTAATTATGTAGTTAGCATGTCATTAGAAAATTATTGCAATCTTTGTACAAAAACCTTTGCATAAAAAGGTAACTGAAGGGAGTCCTTTTCAAAACAGGTGCTTGGGTGAATCATTTGTCTATTACCATGCCAATAAAAAGCTTTAGCTGCAACCTAAATGTCCTTTAGTTCCTCATTGGATGCAGATTCACCCACATAGCTTGAACCCTGGCAGGATGGATTCTTTTATGATAGTGATCTAGCAAGATCCCAGAAGCCTCGCAGGGTAAGGTCAGATTAGGCAAGCATAACAAATTCACTTTTTGCTGTGACTTGGTAGACTTGACAGACTGTAAACCTCATCAGGAATGAAATGTCAGGGACAGAGCACCTCAAACAAGAATGTAAACAAATAGTGAGTGGTATTCGAGTGATGCATATCATACTGGTTGTCTTTTGTTTGGAAAAAACCAAACATAGGTCCATTCAAGATGGCAGGCTGTCATTCCTTTAGCTTTTCTTCTCCTCGTGATGTTCTATGCTGAAGAGGACTTGTGTTAGTCCCTATCAATGCCATGTTGTGGAGGTTGACACATGGTAGACAGCAATTCTTTGTCATCTTTTTTTATGATGCACTTCACAGATTATCGTGTCAGATTTCAGCTGTTGTGATTAATCTGTTGATGTGGGTCAGATGGTTGTTGAAATTATCTTTTAAAGCAGCTAAAACAGCACCCTGTTTTCAAAATAATATTTAGCCAAATTACTATGCAATGGTAGTTGCTCTCACCTAATGCTGCAGCTCCCTTTATCTCTATAAGAACTAGGTGTCTTTAGGATATTTTTTTTTTCATTCTGCATACTTCTGTTTGGTGTGTATACTGTAAATTTTTATTGTTGACTGCAGTCTGCAGCTGCATTCAGCAAAAACATAGTGGAGACCAAAACAAAGGTAAGAAGGGAATGAAGACTGGACTTACATTTGCCAGAATAATTTTGTGCAATACTGTATGTGGATGTAACTTTTTGCTGCTCAGTTTTCCGTTAGGTAATAAAACAATGACAATTTTCTATTTCGAGCTTGCTAGCTGTCATAGAGTTGAGTTGCTGTGGATATAGAAAGTCTACACATCTATTAAATTAGCAGGGTTTTCTGATGTAGAAAAATGAGACCACAATAAATCGTTTCAAAACTTTTTTCCACCTTTGATGTGACCTATAACCTGTATAATTCAACTGAAAAAGAAACAAATCTATTAGGAGGAAAAAATAGAAAATAACAAAAATGTTCAATAAGCTAGATGCATAAGTATGCACACCGTAAAATTAACACTTTGTTGAAACACCTTTTGCTTTAATTACAACATTCAGTCTTTTTTGGTAGAAGTCTATTAGTATGACACATCTTAACTTGGCAATATTTGTCCACTCTTCCTTGCAAAAGCGCTCCAAATGTGTATGATTGCAAGGGCATCTCTTGTGCACAGCTGTCTTCAGGTCACTCCAAAGATTTTCAATTTAATTTAGGTCTGGGCCCTGTCTGTGCCATTCCAAAGCATACATTTTCTTCTGGCAAAACCATTCTTTTGTTGATTTGGATGCATGCTTGGGGTTGTTACCTTTCCTGATGGTGAAATTCCTGCTCAGTTTTAGCTTTCTAGCAGACATCTGTTATTTTGGGTTAAAATTGACTATTATTTGGAACTGTTCATGGTGCTCTTCTGGTTATGTGTAGTCTTGTTTTTGCACCAAACATACATTTTTGAGTTGTGGCCAAAAAGTTCAACCTTGGTTTCAGCAGACCATAACATATTTTCCACATACTATTGGGAGACCTGGTGTATTTTTTTTGGCAGAATTTAGCCAGGCTTGGATGTTTTTCTTTGTAAGAAAAGGCTTCTATCTTGTGACCCTGTCCCATAGTCCAGACACATGGAGAATACTGGAGATTGTTATCGCATGTACTGATTGCCAGAAATTAATGCAGCTCCAACAGTGATGCTGTAGGCCACTTGGCAGCCTCCCTGACCAATTTTCCTCTTGTGTTTTTTTAATCAATCTTAGAGGGACATCTAATTTTCGGTAGCATCTCTGTAGATCCATATTTTCTCCACTTCTTGATGACTGTCTTTACTGTGTTCCAGGTTGTATGTAATGCTGTGGAAATTTTTGTTCCTTTCACCTGACTGATACCTTTGAACAATAAGATCCCTTTGATGCTTTGTCAGCTCTCCGCAATCCTTGGCTTTTGCTGTAGGATGCAACTGAGTAATTGACAGGAAAATCTTACTAGGGCAGCTTAACTTAATTTGGGGTTAATCAGAGTCACTTTAATTGATGGTAGGTTGGCACCCAAAAAGACTGAATGCTGTAATTAAAGCCACTGTACTTTTTGATCCTGTCACTGTTTTTTGAATGGTCCACCACCTCTCATCAAGATAACCACCATGAGCATTAGATTGTTCAGACTGATATTTAGAAAGACATCAGTCTGAAGTGTGTTGTTAGTTACATGGCATAGGGAATAGGAATAGTGAATAGGGAGTGGATTACATGGATGATAAACATAACAACTAGGATGCAGGGTATCTATATAACATATAACATGCTTCCTGCAGCTTCTCTGAAAAAGTGCTTACCCCTGAGAAAACATTTTTAAGTAACCAGTGGTCGTATATTGATCAAATTTCCATGAGAAATAACAGTATTTTCAGTTCATTACAAAATAAACTACCTGCTGAAGTAATTTTTCTCCTCTTAATCATTCTGCCAAACCTTATTTGTGCATCTCTTAAGCTGAACAATAAATAATAAACTTCATACATACTATTAACACACCAGTGTTTAGTGATATTTTGACCTTTCTGTCTAGTATTAAGAAATCTAATCACGTGTAAGCAAAAAATGTGGGAATGCAATGGAGAAGGAGAAAGGTCAGCATTTACTGCACATCAGAATAATAGTATGATAGGTTGTATGAGGTGGATAAAACTTCTTTTTCAATTCATAGTGAACTTTTACTGGCTAACACAGGGGGCACTTAAAGTGTGGATTAAACTGTTTTACACTGTTTTAGTGCTTTCCAACCACAAGAGATCCAATCAGAAGCAGCCCAGCAGTGTATCCTCTCCTCAGCCCTCTGTGGAAGCAGACCTGGAGGTTTTTCTGAAATCTCTGTGATGAATGGTCAGAGGATGGCCCCCTGGGCTCATCGCCATCCACTTTCACTGAATACAGAAAGAAGAATCAGACAATTTCCTCTGCACTCAGCCAGAGAGGATGAGAGAATAAATTTTGAGCCATCTTTGGAGGGAAAAGGGGTCAATTTCACCTTGACCCCAGCCCCCAGTTGCAGTGGGAGAGAAAATTGGGCTAATAGCCTAGGAGGAGAGAGCTAAAAAAAATGGCTGAATAGGTATGCAAATGATGCACGAGTCAAATGTTATTTTGACAGGAGTCTTCCAAGGCGATCATGGTTGAACGCTGCAGGAGTGTTTTCATTACAGGGGCCTATCAGAGCAGAGAGGTACACAAACAAAACGGTGACCTTTAGATGGATTCTGCTCGGTGATTAGCAAAACTGTGACAACAAAGGCTCCGGTGAGAAAAGCTGACTAACATTACTTCACCAACAACACAAGGACAAAGGCTGGTGGTGTGCAGCAGCTCTCCTGTGTGCTATTCAGTCAGCATGAATAACGAAACTACTAGAGAAGTGTTTGTCCATGACAAAAAAAAGCGATAGCTGCAAGCCATCATGTGAGACTGTAGAAGGTAGCATTGTTGGTGTGAGCACGTGGTGGCATGTCAGTGGGAAATGTTTTTGTGTAGGGCATTGATTGTTGTCTTGTTAGGTCAAAAGTCAGCAGGGTGAGACAAATAAACACTGATGTAGAGGCTGTGAAAAGGCTGAGCTGGTGTTTTCTGTGATTGAGAGGAGATGGAGAGGTGTCCATTCATGCGGTGTGTTGAGCCGAGCATGTAATTTAAATATCAATAATGATACAACTAATGCTAACTAACAACTTTTTAAGACAAAATTCTTAATTTGTATAATTTATGTATAATCAGTCAGAAAAATTAAACCATATTTGGGGAGATTACCTGTGTAATAGTGTAGACACTGTATGTTAAAATACAACTGCAGTACTTTGCCTTTGTCTGCCTATAATATTCAATATTATAATAATATAATACTCAAAGTATTTACAGTACGTTAAAATATAAAACCAAATCTTGCATCATTTCTACTGTTTAGTCCAAAGCTGGTGGTTAAAGTCACTGTCAGCATCAGTCATTTTAGCTACTGCTTCATTGATTTATGGATCAATAAAGTGAAGTGCCTGAAGGTTTATCTAAATAGTTACTTTTCAATAACATGTTACAATCTGGAAACATTAGCTAATACATGTAGATTTAGTTTTGTTCAGCTGTTTAAACATTAAATATCTAATTGTCAGTCTGCTTTTCTCTGGGAAATACATGCTGTTTTAATAAGAAAATATCCACATTACTCATTGCTGTGGCATAATATTGTCAAACAGATGGCAAAAAACTGTCTTAATTCATTTGGGGCTAAATACTTTTTGTAGTTACTCCATTTTTGGCTCTGAAGGGCAGAACAGCGTGCTGTAGAAAAGGCAGTGAGCCAGCTAAAGCGAAGGCACAAACAATAAAAGAGAGGAGCAGCTCAAAGCCTAAAATTGATCCTGTAGCCCTCTGATAAATATCTGACCCAGAAGCCACCTACAGACTCAGCAAAGACTCTGCAATGATGTAGAACCAGACTAAACAGTAATGACAAATAAGACTGCTCTCATATAAAGTCTAAAAATTAAAGATTCATAATGTGAACCAGTACGAAGGGGCAGGGCTTTGATGGGTTTTCACTAAGTGCAAGGACTGCAGCTGAACATCTGCCAGACATTTATCGTATATGGGATGGAGACTAGAACAGCTTTAGTGGCATGTGCATGATTGCTCCAAGCTGCTATAGTAAATAAACAGGTAAACCATAAAAAAAAAAAAAAATAGAAAATCAATAGTTTGTTAAGCTATTAGCATTTATTAAGTCTGTAACCATGACAGTGTGAAACAGAGGGTATTAAAGAATGTATTCCCAGAAAGTCACTGACATTTATATTATTAGTATTTTTGGACAGATTGAACAAGCATTAAATTTACTTGAAGTGAGCCAAACTAAGGTATCTGCACATTTAACAGTAAGAAAACTGGCATCAATAATATCACATGACTCCTGGAAAGAAATAAACAGCCTTACACTGTGGGAAGCTGCCTACATGACTGTACAGTGCACGGCCCGGTCTTGTAAATCATAGTGGCGACTGTCAAATATGAGAAGACTATTTATGATGGCACACATGAAAAATCCAAAACTGAATGCTCATGAAATTTATAATGGAACGGTTTAACTGGCTGTTTATGATCCATCTGGTCTAAGCTGGTTGATAAAGAGAGTTAAAGATTCAGTTCACACCATACACATAACAGCTGCGAGACTCCAGCTTGTAATGGATTTTAATTTGCAAATAAAACAGGGGCAAAACTATTTTATTTGCACTTGTGAGAATTAAAATGGATCAGTAATGAAGGCAGGACTCTGTTTGGAGGCTCTCTATGTTCAGTGGAGCATTTTAATTCTGTGACCTGGATGTTTTCAGCTTTTGCCAGCACTGAAGAAAACCTTTAACACCATTCACAACCCTTTCAAAGACAGAATATTGCAGCACTCAAAACAATTAAAATGAATATTTTTAAATGTCTCTGGAAACTTAACACTATTTAATGGAATAGACTACATTAAGGGGACTAAACTTATTTGCTTTCTTGTAAAGAACTTTGGGAGAGGATTGCTACACCATACGTGCTGTAAATATGATGTACAGCCAGCAGCAGGTTACCTTACAAATTCAGGAGACATCTGTTCCTGGTGAACAAACCGTCCTTATATCTTATAACTCGTATTACTGCAACTCATTAATCAAGTATTCTGATTCTGATCTCAATGCCACTTTTCACGAGCCTCTTTAATCGGGGTGGGGTTATGTCAGGAAGGGTATATAGTGTTAAACCTCTGCCAAATTATCAAGTTTAATTTCCATTGAAATGATTATTTCTAACGCTGACAATGCCAGCATGTCCTGTTCATTTGCTATATTTGCTATTCAGACTAATTTCACACGTTTCCATGGAAAACAAGAAAATTTCCCAGTGATCCCAATAATTTAAGTGGTAGTGTATATGCATGTCTTGAAATTACCAATAATGAACTATTCTATGGTTTTTAACTTTTATTTTAAGATATAACTACCACAGTGGTGAGGACTATCACATGAAATCAGTTAAAAATATTGATATAAATCAGAGCTGACACTGTGAAATATCTCCACTTCACTCTATACATTTCCCTCAATCAGAACCTCAGCAGGTCGAGATGAAGTCATCAAGTTTGTGCACACAGAGTTCGACTGACAGCAGCATGAACATAGAGGCTAATGGTGGAATGGTAAACACGTGAGCTAAAATGCCTTCTGAGTATTCTGTGCTCTTTTTCTCCATGTTACCTGCATTTCTGTGGTTCTGTTGCATTGTTTTGCATTGAGATTTTGCCCCCTCCCCACACACACACACACAAAAAGGAAGAAAAGAAATGTATTGTCCATTGTTTTTTTATGCTTCAGAGCTTCTGCAGTCAGTGTCATTAGGATTAGGGGGGTAATTGTACAATGGGTTGGAGAAGGACAGCTTGGCATCTTTCCAGTTTAAACCCTGTGTGGATAAACGCAGACACATATCACGTCACTGACTTCTGCACAGATAATTAGAGTAAAGGCCAAAAGGCTGGGTACAGTCACCATACCTCTACTTCCCTCTTCCAGGGGTAGACACTGATGGAAAGCCCATGACAATCACTCCTCCTGGGGTTCACACCAGGACAACAGCTTGTCCTTTCATCCTGAGGTAAAGAAAGTCATGTACATGGGTTTAAAATTAGATGAGGCTTAATGTGTGAGAGTGCATGAAATGCAGG
>VUQH01028174.1:23162-33875 GCA_015106775.1 Etroplus canarensis | reverse complement strand
TGTGTTACGTTTAAACTGTGCCAAATTATAGCTATAGGGGAAGCAGAATGCAGGTAACGAGTTCCAAAGTGAGGCGGTGCGTGGAAAGAAACTAGAAGAGTACCTCACAGTACTGGCTTTAGGAACAGAGACTGCATATGGATGCAAACGAGCAGAGAAACGTGTAAAGCGGACCTTGGAACTGTCTGGTGGAACTAAAGCAGAAATGCCACTGGAACACCTTCCATGATAGAACCTATAGAATAGGGACAGAGATGCCACAGAGTGACAGAGAGATAAAGGTTCTAGAGATGAGGCCAAATCTGGTCCCACCAAACTGATAACACGCCGGTGGATTCTGTCTAACAGGGCCAGATGACAGGATGGGGCCCCAGCCCAGAAATGGCTACAGTACTCCATGACAGGGCGTATTGTGGACTTATACAAATAGAGAATAGCAGCAGGAGGGAGATAATGTTGTGTGCGGTACAAACAGCCTAGGCGGTGAGAGGCTTTTTTGGCAACATCACGTATGTACTTGTCCCGGGAAAGTTTACAGGCGATATCAAGTCCGAGTAGCCGGATGTCAGGAACTTCCCGTAGAGGTGACGAGTTCATTGACAAGGCAGCAAGTTGTGGAGATCTGGAGCTGGATACGGACAACAAATGAGTCTTCTTTTGATTAAAAGTGACCAGCCAGTTGCTCCTCCAGGGTGTAATATTCGCTGAATCTTGACTGAGAGCAATACTGGCTTGATCAGAGGAACGGGTAGATAAGGGACCAGGATATGCAGTATATAGTGTTGTATCGTCTGCATACATGGCAATCTGCCATGAGACAACAGTTATTACCCTTTTTCCTTTTGGGCCATATTTATGATGTTACAATAGGAGATTAAACTCCGATAGTTTGTCTCTACATCTTGATCTGTATGATGTCAGTAAGAATAGATATCCATGGGACGGTCATCTCAAGCTCCAGCAGTGAAAACAGAAGCCCCGCCCAACCTGCTTTTCATGAGAACCAGCCAATCAGAAAGAAGTTGGCTTAAAAAATGGGTTACAGTAGAAAAAGTTTATTTAGAACTGTGAAAAATTCAAAGGTACTCCAGTGGAATCCAAGAAAAAGATGAGGAGAGAAAAAGGGACAGCAATGAAGAGAAAAAAACTAAGAAATGAGAAGCATATGTTACATTGTAACAGCCGTGTCCTCTGGGGCTGAACTCTTCAGGCGCATTTCTAAACAGATTAGAAATGATTACCACTTTTGCTGATTGCAAGCCCACCGTGAGTTGATTTACTGATTGGCAGCACAGGCCTTGTAATCAGCATTTGAACATCTTGTATTTTTGTTGTGTATATGGTGAATTAAGCAGCTGATTATGAGTTCAGTACCTGTTTGTGCAGCAGTTCTTGGCCTGAGAGAAGACATTTTTCTCCCCCCCTTCCCTTCTAATGACCTGCACACCGAATGCATGTACTGAGGATGGATGCAGTAAATAAAGTGCATGTGTGTGTACAGGAAGTAGGTGTGACAGTATAACAAATGGCACCAGTATACAGTGTAGTGAGTTCAGGCCAAAAATAGGGATGTACAGAACGCAGCAGGCATAGTAATACTGAAAGTGAGAACGTGTATTCTGTTATTACACCTATGCTTCAGCGCCAAACCGAAACAAGCCAAAGCTTACGTGGAATGATGTCTATAAATCATGGTGTATTTTCAGGCCTCTGCAAAATGACCCAAACAGCAGAACAAGCTGAGAATTTAAAGTGTTGTTAAGAAAAAACTAACACAATGACTAAGCACTGCTCGCATCAGGTTGTGCTTCCTGATGAGGGCCCATCTGTGTGCACAGTCATTGTGCTAAACGCTTCCCCATCTCATCACCTAAAGAGACTATAAACTTTTACGGCTTGTTGCTTATAAGTTTGAAATCCTGAAGTCACAACACAACATTTGGAAATCTAAATCATATGAATGTGAATCTTAGAGTGTAGAAAGACGTGGGCTTCCATCTGCCACTGCGTTGGTTTTATTGTTAGCATGTCTTCATGGCTATCAAATTCAGCAGTTTAGAAGCGGATATTCGGATGATTTGGTTTGTCACAAATGTGAATATCCGCCGTTCATGGTTTCATAATGATTTTTTGAGCTGTAAAAAAAAATTATATTAATTTTGATTGCTATCCAGCCATGAAGACAGTTGGAGCTTTTTTAAAAAAAATATTCTTTTAATCCTTTGTAGTCAATGACTGCCTGAAGTCAAGAACTCATGGACTTCACCAAATGTTGTGTTTCCTCTCTTCAGATGTTTTGCCTGAAGTTGCTGCTTATTTGTGGGTCTCTCTACCTCCAGTTTTGTCTTCACTATCTGAAAAACAGCTCTATAGTGTAGGTGACTGCCTTGGCCATGGAAGGATATCTAATTCCTTTGCCTTAGGAAATGCTTGGGCTGCTTTTGGAGCATCCTTTGGGTCTGTGTTCATTTGCACCAACCGTGATGTACTGTTCGGTCAGTGTTGTTTTGGATGAATCTGAGCAGAGTATAGCTCTGTGTACTTCAGAATTCATTCTGCCACTTCTATCAGCAATCACATCATCAATAAACAGTAGTAACCCAGTTCCACTGGTAAATATACACCCCCATGCCAGCTTAATTGCATCCACCATGTTTGACAGATGATGTGGTATGCTTCATATCATGAGTTGTTCCTTTCTTTTCCTTTTATCTTCCCTTCATTCTGGTACAAGTTCATCCTGGTTTCATCTGTCCAGAGGTGGTCAGACTGGTTTGGATGTTTTCTGGCAGAATCTAATCTGTCCTTCCTTTTCTTGGGTGTAACCAGATATTTACACCCAGCTGTAAACCCTCTGTATTTACATTCATGAAGGTGTTGCTTGATTGTTGACTTTGAAAATAATATGTCTACCTCCTTGAGAATGTTCTTGACGTTGCTGTTGAAAAGAAGGTTTTATTAACCAAGGAAAGAATTTTGTGATCATCCTCTTTAGTTGTTTTCCATGGTATTTCAGGCCTCTTGTTTGGACAGTGCATTTTTTCTTTTTAACAATGTGTTGATTGGCCAAAGATTCATTGATACATTTCATAGATTTATTTTCAGCTTATCGATGGCTTCTTTCACGTGCATAAACATCTATTTAGACCCCATATTGAGACTTTCAGTGAACAGCTACAATCAATCACCTCCAAAGCTTTTATCTGCTCAGTTGTTCATGGAATAACAAGGGAACTGGCCTCACCTGGCCATGGAACTTCAGTCAACTGTCCCCTTACTTTTGAGTCTCTGAAAATGGGGGGCTATGTATAAAAATGCCTGTAACTCCTAAACTGTCATGTCCCCTTGTCCCGCCTTTTCTCTCTGTCTCTCTCCATTGGTTCTTTCTCTGTCTGGGGTGGCGTCAGGTCATTAGCTCGTGTGTTTAGTCGTCAGGTGCGTGGGCGTGTTTGATGTGAAGTGTGGCTGCACACTCGTTCCTGATTCCACACCAAGGGGATATTTAAGCCAAGTTGTTCCCTCCACGCTTATTTATATTTGATATAATTTGTATTTATTTTATATATTATACCCAGTGTAGTAAGCCTGACCAAGTCTCTCATGTTTTGATCTAGTTCACCAAGTTCACCACGCCTTTTACCTTTAATGACCCTGGGATTAAACACCTTCTTGAATAATAAATAGATCCTGAATTTTTCAAATGTAATTCAGAACCCCCACAGATAAAATGTAACTTATCTCCACTGTAATGGATGGACACTGTACACAGTACAGGCTACAGATAAAGGTAAAACCATCTGCATGTGTAGATATCGCTGTTTTTGCTTCTTTGCTTGTGTTTTGTTGTACTGTACGGGTTTTGTGATGCTCTCAACTGGCATGCACTGTAACCTTCAACGTTAAACCACTGCAGTGCTCATAGAAATTCAAAAAAGATTTGGATGTCAACAAATTCAAATACATATTCCTGCCTTTTTTTATTTTTTTGTCCCTGTGTGTTCTGGATTTGCTTCACTGTTTGGAAAAGTCACATTAGCATGTAGAACATTTCCATATTTGTCCAGGGTACTTCCTGTCAGCTTCCCGGAGTCAACTATATTCATAATGAGAAGAAAAGCAGGCTGACGAAGCCGTGGGGTTTGAAAACTCTGTGCCCCGGATCTCTGAATGCTAGCGTGTGTGTGTGTGTGTGTGTGTGTGTGTGTGTGTGTGTGTGTGTGTGTGTGTGTGTGTGTGTGTGTGTGTTCCTCCCTGGCCTCCATAAAAACACATTAGATAAATGGCACACCTCCCCCTTGTGTTTGTCTCCCTTTATATCATCATCTCTTTATTTCCGCTTATCCTGTTCTCCTCAACTTCACTCCTTCTTGTCCACTTTATTAGTATGTAAGAGTAGGAGTATGCAGGATGTTTATACACTATATGGGCAAAGGCATTGAGCCACCCACACATTACACCTAGAGGAGCTTTTATGGAATCTTATTCTAAATCCACAGACATAAACATGGAGTTGGTCCACCTTTTTCAGCTACAACAGTTTCCACTCCTCTGCGAAGGCTTTCTACAAGCTTTTGGAGTGCGCCTTTGGGAAATTTTGCCTATTAATCCAGAAATGCTTCTGTGAAATCAGACTCTGATGCTGGACGAGAGGGTCTGCCATGCAATTTCTGTTCTCATTCATTCTGAAGGTATTACATGAGGTTGAGGTCAGGGTTATGTGTGGGCCAGTCAAGTTCTTTCACATCAAACTCATCCAAACATGCCTTTCTGGACCTTGCTTTGTGCACTGGGGCACAGTGACGGCGGGATAGAAAAGCACCTTTTCCAAACTGTTCCCAAAAAATAGGAGGCATAGAATTGTCTTGGAAACCTGAAGCAAGTCAAATGAAGTCAGTTTTTTTTAAAATGTCATTTCAAGCATGTACAGCCAATGCGTGAAATGTAACAGCGTTCCTCGAGGACCATGGTGCTACGTGCTACAAAGACAACTATGTCTACATTCACGGTGCAGGCAAAAGTGGCCCAAATGTGACACAAATCCAATTATTTTCTAATCAGATTCAGGCCACTTCTGTATGTGGTCCTAAATCGGATACATATCGGTTGTTTTTCAAAGCGACCTCAATCTGAATGGTGATGTCACATTTCATCTGACTTTTATGTCACTGAAGTGGGACAGACGTCATACTTCTGTGCCAGAGGAGACGAGACGCGGAGAGATAAAATGTAAACAATGGTCGAAATAAGTATGGCAGATAGCGTTGATGGAGCTAGTCAGTGGAGAGAACGTGACGTTTTACTCAGACACGGACATGTGTCACATCCATAGTTATTTCCGTAAACACGGCGTGCTGCGTGTGACATCGTCTCTTCCGTGCATGCGCGTCACTTCAGCGCCGTAGACTGTTGACACTGGAGTCTGATGGCGGTCGCATTTAAATTATAATGTGAACAACCTTGCAAAAAAAACATCGGATCTCAGCAAAAAATCAGAATTGAGCGTTAAGACCTGCAGTGAGAACGTAGCCTTAGAGAAAGGACAGTGCAAACAGATTTTCTAAGTACAGTAGAAGACATTTAAAAGTAAGTGCCAAGTGAATACAAAAAGACAGTGACAAAGCGGTGCTGATGATTGTTCCGCCCTGATGAGAATAAAGTGCAGTGGATGAACAAATATTTTAAAAAAAAAAATTAATATAAACAGTGTAATTGGTAACGTAAGACTTGCATGCAGCTGTTCAACCACAGAAAGCCATGTGATGAAGCTCCTGGCGCACAGTTTTTGTGCAGATGTTAATGCCAGGGGATTCAGCAGAACATCGGAGCCTTTCACATACTTACACACCTCAGCACTCAGTGATCCTACTCTGTAGTGTTAGAAGGTCTGCCACTTTGTGGCTGAGATCCTAAAAGCTTCTACTTTGCAATAATATCACAGCTGATCATAGGAATATCACCAAAATTTCACCAGCTTACTTACTGATGTGCTAATACACTACCATGCTCAAATTCACGGAGCTCTTTAGAGGGACCCATTCTTTCTCAAATGTTTTTAAGGGCAGATTCAATGGCTAGGAGGCTTTATTTTATAGACCTGTGGTAATGGGGCTGAATGAAACACTAGATACATCTGGAGAACTCATCAGCCAGTCTGACTGTTGTGTTTTACCAATGCAGATGACTTTTAAAAAGCCAATAATAAGATAAATCATCGGTGCAGCTAATAGCCACAAATGCATGTGCATTTTGAGTAATAATATCCTTCTTGTGCTTTCCATAGAGACTGTTTTACCTACATGCAACAAAGCGTACTTAAATACATATGACTGGTAAATAGCATTTGTACTACAACTGAACCAACAAGAACACTTTCAGTAAAAAAAAAAAATCCTGTTGCTTTGCTTGATATTCTTCACCTTAATGTGCAGAATCTGTTTATAGAGATTATGCTGCAGACCCAAGTGTGTGAGTGGTTTTATTTGTGAACTATTATATCCAAAGATGTCTGTGTGAGCAGAGAGCTGACTGCTGCATAGAAATGATGTCAAAGGGCACCGAACATGCCAAGCAATGTTGATTAAAGCTGACGTTACAAAGATAAGCTTGATTAATTCTGCCACTTACTACAGGTTGACAGCCGAACAAATACTGCTGGTTCATTATGAAACGCTGCCAAGAGGGAGAACTCTCCACCACCACCAGGCCGTGTTTGATTAATTCTGCTGGGAAAAATGGATTCCTAATTTTGCAGTGTGTTTGCTTTGCTGGAGTAGATTCCTGATAAAACAGGCTTATAAAGCACCGCATTCATCATTTGAACTTAAACTTTGGACATGACCAGCAAGTGAGAAATACCTTGCTGTATAGTCCTTAATGAGCTGAAACAGATCTAATAAAAAGACTTGAAGATTTGATTCTAAAAGCATAGCTCCAGAGGTTAATTAAATAAGTCTATCCCCCCCCCCCATATAAGCTCAAACTCACAACCAGCAGAGGTGAGGGTGGCCTGTTGGTTTTAATTGTGTTGCGTTCTGAGTTCTGAGAATGCTAAAAAGAAGTTTGTAAAGTGCACGAAACACAAGCAGTCACGGGACATGCATGATTCAAAAATCCTCAATTTTAGTCAATTTTATGTGAAGAGAAACAACAGTGAAACTGCACCTGAAACTGTCAGACGCAAAGAATATATGACTTTCTGCTCCTTTTATGTGAATGTACTTTCAGTTTTGAGGGGAGCGTAAATGCACACTGGCAACATTTTTTCCCAATCAGCAAAGTGCTACAGTTTGCTCTTTAGAGTAATCACAAGGAGGTGGTCAGGGTGGTAAGTGCACAAAGCGCTGAACTTTGGCAAAGGAACGTGGTGATGGAATCCTGCATTTTGTTTCTGTAATAGCAAGCAGATCTCTTTCCGAAACTAAATTTAGTCGTGGACAACTTTCCATTTAACTTTTCTTTTCCTGTGCAGATCTTAATTCCACTGCTAAAATGGCACTTCAGTAAACTAAATAAGCCCAATCAAAGTTCATTCTATTAGCACTAAATTCCTTCTTGTGTTTCTGCAGCTGTGTTTTCCTCCCTGAGCTTTTTTAATCTATTCCATTTAAAAAGCAAAATAAATAGATGTAAAACATCCTTCTTTGCTATGCCACGTTCTGAAGCAGCATTGAACACTGGCACTAGTGAAGTAATTTACTCGATATGAACCAACTTTTCAATCTGGGCTGTGCCTCATGGTAAAGCTGGTTCAATATGAATCAAGAGAGTAATCTTTAGTCTAAAATTAGAGTCCAGGATTGTGCAGCTGTAAGCTTAATAAACATTGATTGTGCCTACTTGCCACCACCGGATATGAAACAAACAAATCACACAAATGACGTGAATATTTCTATGTCTCTGCCACTTGGTGTTATGTTTTTAGGTTTTCCATCTGTCTGTTCGTTCCAAATCTTGTAACCACTACAGGAGCTGACTTGTTTGCTGGACCTTTGTGTGGTTAGTACCTGTGATGGGCAGAAAACCTGATAACCCTTAATGAAATATTTGTTACAATCACAGGAGCTGTCATGACGGGCTCTGGTGTGTGTGGGTGCGGACCCAAATGCAGGACTCTCAGGCGGCCGGAATGCATACTAAAAGGAGGAATGGTGCAGCTGCGACACGACGGGAGTGAAGGCAGCTGCAACCAAAAACACACATCGGCACAGTCTGGAGCTCAGAGAAGACTGAGGCGGAAACGACGACAACAAGGACGCGACAACGAACAGACGAGGATGAGCGTATAAATAGACAGACAGGTAGACCAACTGACACAGGAGGGAGTGGTGCACGGCTGCAGGCAATCACACACAGAAAGGACAACAGAGGCAGGGGCACCAGACACGACGGGTTTCAAAATAAAACAAGACATGGACAGGGAGGCACACAGACACGGTTCATGACGGGAGCTTACTGGGCTACTGGATCTTCTTCTTCTTCTTCTTTCGGCTGCTCCCATTGGGGGTCGCCACAGATCATTCTTATGAATCCACATATCTGATTTGGCAAAGTTTTTACACCAGATGCTCTTCCTGACGCAACCCTCCCCATTTACAGGGGTTTGGGACCGGCACTAGGAGTACACTGGCGTGCGGGGCCCCTGTGGCTGGGTTGGATCCCAGCTGGGTCATGCATACTTAATTACTGTAATGAGTACAAGAACTGATAAAGTTTTTGAGGCCATGGAGTCAAAGGTCATGGTCACATGGAGTCATTAATGAAAATATTGTTGCTGCCACAGGAGCTGATTGGGCTGCTGGATCATTTCCACTGCCTTTATGGTTAATCATCATGATGGGTAAAAAAAACTGACAGCATTTTTGAGGTCCACACATCTGTCCATTTGTCCATTACAAAATTTACCACTATAGTAGCTGGCGAGTTTGCTGGATCTTTAACAAACTTTGTGTGATTAATACCTACGATGGGTAAAACATCAGATAACATTTACAAGATTGTGAGATTAAGGCCACAAAGGGTCAGATTTGAGATGGAGGCATACTGACTGGGTACACAGGCATTTCCTTTTGCTTGCAAAGTTGCAGATACACTACTACTGCTACTATAATTTTGCAACCAAAGGAGTCATCTCCTGCTGGCCATTTAAAAATATTCAGTTTGAAGCATATCACAGCAGTGGAGAGTTACACAAACTAACACTAACACAGGACATAAACCCCCCTTTACCATGCTCTCCCTTGTGTGTGCATTTATTCTGAGCACATCCCTCAGCCTTTGTCAGTTTGTCTCTGTCCATTGCTCATCCAACTCTGCTTTGTTGTTGTTCTTTGCTACCTGCTACAGTTTGTTCTCCAAGCTTTTATTGACAACCTGAATTGCTGTAGACCTCCAAGCTGCTCCTTTTCTTTTGGTTTGTCTTCACATTGTTGTTATTGTTTTAGTTATTTGTTGTATCAGCTTCATTATATAAGGATCAACTTTTGTTTTTGCTACTATCTCCATGTCGGCATCTTCGTCCTCATTTGAACCAAATTGCTTTCTTTATGATCTATAGATAGGATGAGTAAAATAACAAAATACAAGACTCAGAATCTAATAAACCAGAATTTACCTTTAATAACCGAGAACCAAACTAATAAAGCAGGTTTGAAGTGCCACTGGCAGCGTAAGCCCTCAGGTAAACGGCTAATAAAATGGCTCTCGTGTGTTTTTTTTCCCCCTTTTACTCTGAAATGAACTCAAACACAGTATAAGCCATAACTTGATGTGATTTCACTTCCAGGGCTGTATTTTTTTTTTTCTTTTAATAATCCAGTGCTGTACCTGAATCCCACGAGTACACACCCACTCCTAGAACTCAAACCCACCAGCCTAACATGCAGAGCCCACATGTTTATCACCATCCATTCAAGGATTATAAATAAAGCATTCACATAGCGCTGCAGGTATCACGGCCCAGAAGAGCACACCCGCTCTGAGGGCTCAAACCCACGGCCAGATGCATTGGATGAACCTTAACCCGCTGTGCCACTGCGCTTTTTCACGGCTGAATGTGGGATTTTTTTTAATAAAGCAGCCTTATAGCACCACAGGTACCAGAGGCCCTCAGGTAAACAGCTAATGAAATCCCTCCTTCCCTCTTGGACTAAATCATCCAAATAGCAACTGGCACCGCAGGCGCAGAGGCAGACGGATGGCAAAGAACCAGAGACAGACAGCAGGGGGGCGGCAAGGAAGAGGGGGATTGAGAGGAGAAGAATAGAGGGATGAGGGTGATCAAGAGGTGAGGGGTAGCGTATTAGAAAAAAAAAAAAGTGTGAGAAATTAACAATTACCTTCAAAAACCGAATGTGTGTGTGATTTCCTGTCACAAAGGACTGTTGGCCACTATGGATTTGCAGTTACATTAAATTGTAAACCTTAAACATCCTGAGTGCTATAAATCACTACATTAACAAACCTGGCCCTTGAGAAAGCAGCAAGCATCTGACAGCTGTTATGAATCGAGCCTTTTAAGATGAGATTGATTTTCTTCCACTTGATGTTGTAACCGCGGCTTGAGCCACTTACTGCAGGTTCCACTTTGTGTTCTCACAAATAAGTGGGTCTTTGAATAAAAAGGGAAAATGTCACTCCATATCGGTAATGACTGCTGGCTTGAAGGCGAGTCTTATTCTACCCTAGTCCAACTTTTAAAATTATTTATCACTGGCA